>JBBPNM010000242.1:0-12318 GCA_038090895.1 Boletus bicoloroides
GTCGGGTTACATCTGCATGATAGAGCGGCTACGATGGCACTGCACATATTTGATGTCGATTCGCAACTCGTTCAATGTAACTCGGCATATTGAATTTGGTGGGGCTTCTGTCACGATCCTGGCAGTACCAGCATAGCCGTGTTTCGTAAGATCACATGTGATCCTGAAAGATCGTAAGAGCCTACAGAGCCGTTGCACCGGTATACTAACCCGCAAAAGTTGTTGCATGGCATGGCACTCTGACCAAGACGGCTGGATTTGGATCCAGGCTTGGGTAAGGGGTTGCACAGTTTTCCTGTAGACGTGATTGATCGGATCCCCCCCCTCCTTCTCATCCATCTTCTACAACCGCCGCCTGCTAGTAGCCATGTCCGACCAAAGTACGTTCCGTTCACCTATCCTCATAGAATCCATATGGATCTTTGAATAATCCCTTTTCGTAGGGTTCATACTCACGTTCAACGATGTATCGTCGTACAGAAAGTACAAAGAGGAAGTCATCACGAGCGGGGGTCTCATCTTGAACGATCTTGGAGAGGTCCTTCTGGTACGTCTCAGACTTATGGTTCTCTCCAGCCGAATTGACAGTCAACTTCCAGGGTTTCACTGCTGTCATCCCTGCCACCCTTGTTGAGTTGATAAGGTCGGGCAACTTGGTCGCTAATGGTATCAGCACCTTTGGTATGGGCGCTTCTAGACTTGCCAGAGTTGTACTGACTTCACCTTTCGCAGAGGCCGACAGTGTAGTCACTATCCAAGGATAGGATACTATGTTATCGTCGTACAAAGTACAATATAATCGTACGCCCAAGGATATTACAATAAATACGTGAATCTTTTCTTGCGATAATCGTGACGAATGGAACGGTATGAGATAATCTTCAAGATAGGATGGGGCTCACATAAGGCTGGTGTATGCAAGACGAGTCCTGAAGTGGTCTCAGGTTACAATCACGATGTCTCCTCTGCCATCCTTGAGCACCACCAGCTCACATTCGATTTTCTCTCCGGTATCCATGCAGACGACCTCGGTTGGGTCAATGGACGAGGTTCGTATCTGTCGGCGCTCGAAGAAAGAACGTCCGAGGACAACATCAAAATGAGGTTCCTCAGAGAGGTAGACGAGTATAGAAACGGTCTTCGGCTTGGGTGGCTTGCCATTCGCAGACACCCCGACTTTCGGCCCGAGCGGGGTGGAGGTAGCTGCTGCCAAAAGCGTTATAGGCCATTTTCCGAGATTGACGAGCCCGCCATAGCCATAATGCCCGGGCGCAGCATCGGCAGGTATGAATCCGTGCCTCAAGGCAAACTTTCTTGAAATGTACACATGGCGATAACCAACTTTGAGGAGCATTCGTACTATACGAAATGTAGACCTGAGTCAACCTCGTTGGGACTTGTCCAAAATGCGAGCCTACCATTCTCGACGGGGCCGATGGTACCCATGACAGTCCTCACACCATTTTCACTGTGGAATTTTTCAAATTCCTTCCTGTGCTTTACGACTCTTGATTCCTCTGCAACCACATTTTGTGAGGGGCTCTTCTCTTTGAAACTCGCTCGTGAACGGGATCGGGGCGACACCGTCGAGCGAGAAGGGTGGAACTGATAGAATGAAGGATTTCGGTAGGCAGGTGGCTCCGGAAATTGACCTGCAGGATCGTGGACGTGCAAAATAGTAGACATGGCTGATGTAGCTTGGGTCGAGCTCGAAGGGGAGTTTTGACGCCAAACAAAAATCGTGTAGTCGCTGTCTAGAAAGATCAAACGACGTGAGAACGAGTGGAGGTCCGGGGAGATGACACAGGAGCATTACCGTCGTCTAGATTCCAAATGGTGTCACTCCAGACGTATTTAATCCATCCTGACTGAACCCGTTGCCCGTGAAACTCTGCACGGCATTTGCGAGTCAACTTGTCACAAAGCTGTCGCAGTGACTCGTCCTTTACTATATCCTAGAAGCTAAG
Organism: Boletus bicoloroides; assembly: GCA_038090895.1. Taxonomy (NCBI): domain Eukaryota; kingdom Fungi; phylum Basidiomycota; class Agaricomycetes; order Boletales; family Boletaceae; genus Boletus; species Boletus bicoloroides. The sequence goes on from JBBPNM010000242.1 coordinate 1,968, forward strand.
AACTTGGCATCAAGGAGAAATGTAGCACCTACTGACAAGAATGCACGATGGCGATGGATGAAGTTGGAGTGTGCACGTTGAGAACATGAGGAGACACGGCGGTGGACATGGCGGATTGTGGAGGAGTGAGTTGACGTCATACACTCAATACGACTCATCGATAGTAATATTAGTCTAATTGCAACGTGTGATCTATGTACCCTTTATCATAACTACTCCAAGATATCCAGATAAAACATTACCAACAGCTCAATAATGGCTTTGCTTTGACCATCTCAAGGCGCTGCGGAATTTCGTATCAGAAGTCGATCCGATAGAGTAATGTTATACACCAACCTCGACAACAACTGTACGTTTGCGCTGCTCGGCCTCGTCTGCGGTCAACCATTCCAGGGTGTTATCTAATTGTTGTCTCGAGCGCGCTGCATGGCTATTCCATCTCAAGTGCCGTGCCGTGGGAGGTTCGACATGCGACATAGATTTAGACATGGCTGTCAAGTCCTCTTCTGTCATGGAACCAGCAAGCGATTGGTCGCCAGGTAAGGATGTTACCCCATCTGGACTCGCAGGGGGTGAAAGCTGCACCGACGTAGACAGGTCCTGAGATCCTGTCATCCCTTCGTCCGTTTGTATAAGAAGTGATGTACGCCCGCGCGATGTGGAAGACTCGCCCACATCTACCTCCTCATCTACCTCCTCGATCAGGGGTTCGTCAACGCCAAGCCTTTGTAAACTAGCCTCAACTGCATCCAACCTCTCGAGGTGCTCAAGCACGGTGACCCCTGTAGTACCAGGATGGACTTTCTGAAATTTCGCAGAAAAAGGGACTGGTCGGTTTGCCTCGGACGAACGCTTGCGCACAGAAGGTGGGAAATCGCTTGAATGACTAAGACTGCGGGTGCGACTGGGGAGGGGCACAGTGCTAATTGATGGTCGAGGAGAGGCACCGACGGGTCCCACGTCTGCAGGGCGCGTCATTTCTTCCATAACTTCAGTTTCGTCGTCCCAGACAAGTGCTTTCGTCCGCCGTGTTAACTCCAGAGGACCTGGAGGTCAACGAACAACTGAGCAGCTGTATTTAACACGACAAGAATGGAACCAACCTTCGTCCTAGGACATTACGAAAGTCAACTCAGTAGATTTCTTGACAGCGATACGATTTAGGACTCACTGTATGCTTCAAAGACTCGATGATATTGTAAGCCTGTCCTTTGATGACAGCAAGTTGTCTCTGATGATACAACTCTCAGATGACAAAGAACAGAGTGCATCGCTGAGCGAGCACTCACCTTGAACATCTTGGGATGAAAATCTGGATCTACGGCGAATATATTCCGTAGCTGGAATGTCGTTTCCTCCCACCAAGTTTTGCTGGTTAAGAGTGGCAAGAAATGCTGGCGTGTCTTTTCGCTGAAGGGTCGGCCGATTAAGCTTACGGGAAGGTAAAGCCATCCGTAAGTATATGAACGCCATCCCTGTGGGTGTTCGTGAGGGAAGGAAAGTGAGTTGTCAATAGCAGCGATGTGGATGTGCGGGTGGCGAGTAAAGTCGTTTGGAAGTGTCGATGAGGAAGCCTGAGAGGGTGGGATGGCGTGTGCGAAAGTTACTGTAGACGGCAAGGGCACGGAGGTGTCAGAGTGTCGAAGTGACATTTGCGGCCGTTTAGATGGCTGAGGAGCCACATCAATCAGTGACTTCTCGTGGTCACCTTCGCAATACTTGATCATGTAATTGTCGGCTCCTCGGTCGGTATTAAGCATGAGGTAATCTAGAGAGCAGTCAAATGCTGCATTTATAGAAACCGATCGAAAATACCTAATATCACGAGCCTTCCAAGGATAAGGTCGTGAATACGCGGAATCTCACTCGCCCAAGTAAACACTTACTTTTCAAGCTCTTCTCTAAAACATTGTTGAAGAACTCTTGACCAGTAGAATGGACGCCCAGAATCGCTCTCTTCCGTGACATCGAACAAAGCACGTTCTTCCTCCGGGTCTTCCAATTCCAACTCCTCGTTGCCGGTCTTTCCACAGATGATCTTCAGTGCAGAGAAGAATTTCTTGGATGGCAACCCTTTCCTGTGGGGCGAATCGTCAAAGGTATCGATTAGCGAACGACCGGGCAAAGGGTGTCTGCGCAGGAAATCCGAAGCATCTAGAGAAGAACAATTCAAAAACCAGTGCTCATGGTAAGAAAGGCGTTTACCAGAGTATCCGTGCATGAAAAGCTGCATGCTGCCTATCTTCTCTGGCAATGGTTTGCCCTTCTTTGCTGCACTTCTATCAAGCCAATCGTAGAAAAATGCCTAACGGGATGTGAATCTGCGGATCATATCATGAAAGTGATTCATACTAACCTGACTCGAAAGTGACACGAGTTGGGTGCGTGGGACGATATTCAGTGAAAGGCGCTCATCGAGCAGGGAAGCGGCTGCTTCCGATATGTAGCTGTGATGGACATTCCGCTCAAGGTGTGTGGAAGTCGAAATAAATGCCACAATCACCTTAAATTTGGTATCAGACAAGATCGACCAAACGGAATAATCCAGCGGAATTGACGATGGAGCCATTTCGTGGTCTGTGCTATTTGTGAGTTCATCCCACAGGGCACATGGCAGAAACCTTGCCTTGGGGTTGAGACGACCATACGGCTCTTCGTCTTTCGGTTTGAATACTCTGTATGGAGATCAACCAGAGATACTTGGGACATGGGATAAATACACACGCAACGGTCTGAACTCTGCCATCCACTTTTGCACGAGCAAAGTAAGAGCCTGAGGAGCCTTTGACAATCATCTTCGGGTGGATACCCGCTGCGATCGCGTTCCGAACCGACTGTGTAATGCTGACAAGTGTGGGTGGTAGTCGAACAACATTGGCTGGACTATAACACACCTGTCAAAGGCAGCTTGTGTCACTGGGGGGTTGTGGTCCAACGTTTTGACCTATTAAAACGTATGCGGTTCAGGAGACGTGACAGTTGCTCCAGGGGGTATGGCTCACCACGGACACGGTCCCTTCATTCACTCCGGGAGGCAAGACATAGGGATCGAAAACGCTCTGCCATATCTCCTTACGCGAATGGTCCTCCACTTTCTTCTTCCGCTTCACCTTTTGCGCAATGGATTCTGTCCACCTAGCCCGCAGTCAGGTCGAGTTCCACGGAAAGGTTACTACCGCACCTTTTGAACGCATTGTCCAATTTTCTGAGGTCTATGTGACCCGGTTTATACGGACGTTTGAGTGATTGTCCGTGCGAGGGTTTAGCAACGTGGTTGGGGTCGGGGCCGCCGTTGACCGTTTGTTCGTCTTCCTCTACATGCTGGGGTAAGGGTTCGTAGCCTGCGGAGCTTGGCATGCTGAGCAAGATTAAATGTAAGATAGCCCCAAACTACTCGGAAACTCTGTCGAATGCGGAGTTAGTGCAATGTGGTTTACTGCCAGCATGTCTAGGAGACTTCGAGAAACCGCGCCAGCACTGTACTGCCACCAGTAACGTACATCGCTAGTTCAAGTCATATCTCTAGATTACACGTCTATCGAGCATAGTAATTCTAAGGTGTTGATTCTAAAAAAGTATGGCAAGGGTTAAACCTGAATAGTCTCTTCATTCTTGATTGGAGATTCCGCCGTGCATTGCGTGGACTGTTGTTTAGACTCGCAAGAATTTAAGCCACTTCCCTCCAGGTCCGACTTGGTACGCGATGTAGGGGAAGCGGCAAGGCAGGGTGCATTGAAGATGGAGCGGTCGATGATTGCAGGAATGGTCCGAATTGATATCGAAATCCACAGCAAGAAGACGATGCCTATGGACATGCAGTTAGCGGGGACTGAAGTGAACAGTCACGAACAACATACATGACCAGATCGAACCAAAAACGCGGAAAAAGCCGCTGTCCAGGACATTCCCTAACTGTACTGACAATAAGGCATACACTCCGTTAGGGAAAATGAGACCCCAATACGCCATCCCAAAATTCGGGGCACCCGACTTCGTTAAGACGCTGGATATCGACAAGAGTGCAATGCAAATCCAGCATATCCCCATAGACCATAAGATGAAGGAGCCGCAGAAGCAGAAGGAATAGAGGAGCTGTCCTGTGATCGAAGACATTGGGAATTCACCCGAGGTATGTACCGGGATCAGTGTGGCAAGGTTGGCACCATTGACTAGCAATGAGTAACCTCCCTGGCCCAACGGTCCGAGAACAACAAAGGCAGACAGGATCAAGTTTGCATCTGGCGGACCATATAAGATCAACCGAGCAAGATAAACCGTAATTATCATCATCGCGAGACTAAGTCCGATGACGACCATAGTAAGGGAAATACCCGTGGTGAGAAGAGCAAGTGTCGATGACTGCGGGTGGAGGGCTGCGGATAGTAAACCACCAGTAGACGACGCGACGACGAGAGTAACGACTGGTAAAAGCCATACTGCTGCCATATTTGAAAAGGTCTGCATTTGAGTGTTGGACCTGCCACGCTATTAGAGGACGACGCGGAGATTGCGGTCCGTCGACGTACATTGTATGTATCATGCCGAATGCGCACAAGAAGGAAGCGATCGTATCAATCCACCAGCATGCCCACAAGAAATAGAGGAAACCCAGCCCGCCGAAACCAGTTTGTTGATTCGTGGCCTGAGCAGCGAAATGAATCTTGAACCAGTGCGGACTGTTGTGTCACTTACGAGTGCAATATTGATCAGGGAAAGAAAGCCTATTGGTGCGGCTCCTACGAACAAACTTTGGGCTGGATGACGCAACATTGTCGACCAGAGACCTGGAAACATTGCATATCTGGCAACAGTGGCAACAGTGATGAAGACGAAAAGCACGAGATTGAGGAAGAACATAATCTGTGTGAAAATTGCGATGAGGGGACTCCCGTGGCCATATGGGAAGTTGTGTATGAGGGCGGAGGTTGCGCCTGTGCCCATGATGACTGTGTACCATGCGGGAGTGAAATGTCTGTGGGCGTTGTCAATGATTCTGGACAAGGGTGAAGGATAGGGGAGTAAAGTACCTGATACACTCTCTCCAAGTTTTCTTGGACGACATGGTGCTAACCGGTACAAGGAAGTGAAGACATGGAGCTAGATATATGATATATGCGCGGACATGTTCCAGTTCTCAGCACCGGAACAAGCTTATGAATACGAATTCGGAATTCGCTTCGGTGACTCGGTTACTACGTCCTCGGATGTCTCACTGATCCCCAGCTGTGGTTCTACGAGAAATCGTGGTGCTGCTACGATCCATTTCGTGGCAATTTCGATGTGCTACGACAAACTCTGCCTGTAGCTTAAACTCTCTCTTGCAAGCCATGACTCCTATACATGATCATCGGACCGTCTAGTCCGAACCGGTTTGTTCCCGGACATTTTATGCAACGCTACCATGGCATCTCTTTTCTTCGGCCGCTGAAGCACCGACCTCCTCTTCCATTGGAAGGGCATCAAAAATCCGGCCACTTGGACACATGCATAGCGTTTGCATTGCAACGTAGACCCACAACAGCAGCGTGGCAACCGCGTAAATTGTTCCCCACACACGAAAAAAGGTAGAGGAAAACGCCGTCGCTAACGCAAGCGTACAATTCGCGTACACTCCCTACAATTCGGTACGATCAGCCACTGGGGCGTCCGAGCTTCCGAGGAGTACATCGACATACGTTTGGGAAAATCATGGACCAAAAGGTCAATCTGAATGGAACCTGAGCTCGCCGTAGCGAATGCCACAACCCAAGCAAAGCCGAGATCATCCACATCGTTCCGAAACACCACAATGCAAACGCGGTCATAACGCATATCACATTAATGGTTTCTCCCGTGCTGGATGTCCTCAGCAATCCATCAGTTTCTCCATAGGTTAGAGGCAGCATTGACTTGAACCCGGAGCCGATCAGAAGGATGGCATAAGCACCCTGCCCAGCGGGTCCCAGTGGAAAGAAGATCGACAGAATTCCGGGCCCTTTCGAATAACCATGGGTAACAGTGCGAACGAGGTACACAGTGAGGAGCATCATGGTAAGTGCCAACCCGATAACAACCATAAACGCCGAAAAGGTGAATGTGAGGAGCGCACCGTTCGGCGAGTATGCGATGAGAGCTTGTCCAATGGTGGCCCCTGTGGATGATCCGACAACAAGTGGCACTACGGGAAGCAGCCAAGCAAGGCTCATGGACTCGAAAGAGTGTTGCTGGCGAGTGATCCTTGTGTAACTGTCGTGAGTCCATGATCACAGTTCGTGTGAGGTGACCAACATAATATGCAGTGTGCCCCAGCAGCACAGTATTGTTATTGCGACGTCCAGCCACCAAAGTGCCCATATGAGATAGACAAAGGGTCGACCGCCAAAATTATAGTTGCCATAAAGCACAGTGATCGAGATAGTGAACAGCGTGGTAGCACCCATTGGGAAGGTCCCAAGATACAGACTCTGGATCGGATGTCGCAGCATACGATTCCAGATCCCCGGGAACAGGGTGTATCTTGCCACGCTGAGCGCAGTGAACAGCACAAACAAGGCAAGGTTGAAGAAGAATAACACAACGGAAAAAAGCTTCATGACTTGCGAGTTGGTACCGTATGGAAAGCTATGAAAGAGAATGGATATCGATCCGGTCCCTGAAAATCATCAGAAAATTGTGAGCCAAAATCTTTACGAAGGTCGATTCGACTTCGGGTCAATCTTTGGCTTCGCAGAATGCGGTTTGGCCAGATGCTTGCCATACCTCTCGCGATCGCTGCTATTGTGGGCGCACTTACCCATCGTGACTGCAAACCAAGCAGGTGTGAAATGCCTACTCCCATGCATAGTGAGATGCGTCTCCACAGCAGAAAAAACGTTATACTTGCCTTATTACATATCCCAGGGTTCTTTTGTGCGACACACCACCGCCTCGTCCATTTTCGATCATGGAAGTGTAGTACACTGGAGTGTTTTTATGGTCGGTCAAAGACGGAGAGCACGCAATCGGGTAAAACTGCCAGTCTCCGCCTGTCCCTATTATTATGCCATTGCCACGAGGTATCTCGCGTGATATGATTCAAGACTGCTTGCATTTGGTGTAAGAATATCTGGTTCTCCCGAAGAAACATTGTCACGGACGTCAACGAAATTTCAACTCTCATCGAAAGTGAAGCTTTCGCGGAGTCCGAGTCACCCGTACAATCGGGCACTCACTGCAAGTGAGAATAATCGAAGTTGATCTCGGATATTAGTCGCAAGTTTGGCGGTTTGGGTAGAGATCTGCTAGTGACAAATATTCTGAATGCAATACCAAAGGTGTGACACAAGACAAACAAGTCAACTATTATATAGACCAATGTAAAATTTCCAAAGGAACAAAAAGGGGATGGTATCGCTGCAAACACGGAACAAGTGGTATCAGAGTCCATCCAGTGCGCCTCTAAGCCAAGGATGGCTCCGGACTTCCTCAATGTCAGCTCGAAGAGAGGGTTCGGGTTCCAAGCATCGGCTCATGAGATGCAAACACGAGTTGCTTAGCTTCCTACCAGGGAGTTCAGAAAGTATAATGCGTCCTTCAATGGCATCCCGTTCAGTAGGGAAAGGCGACATGCCAGTGAGCAGGTATGACATCAAGACGCCCAGAGTCCAGATTTCAATGGGTGGGGCTTGGTACGGTTGTTTGAGCAAAACTTCAGAGGCGGCATACGCTGTTGTACCGAAAAAGAGGTTATAGAATGGCTGGGGCTGGGCTGGATCTACCATCGTCGCGCTCCCGAAATCGATGAGCTTAACCTGACATCAAATGTAAGCCGCGAAGACTGCTACGATTGCATAATGATACACACCTTGAAATTCTTGTCAATGACCAGGTTTTCGTCTTTGATGTCACGATGGCATATTCCGTGGCTGTTGAGATAGAACACGGCCTCGACAACCTGAGCCATGATGTATTGAGCTTGTCGTTCCGGAAGACGCTTGTGTTTGGTCTGTTCAATGCACTCGAATAGGTCATGTGAAGGGCGACGAGAATAGCATGGCTTTGGAACGTCTAGGGAGACACTCGGGTGCTTCTTTGAAACGGAGACATTGCAAAGGACATCGTCATCCGATGGAGAGTCTGGCAGGCGGAGATTGATCGGAGAAAGTTGACTGTATACTTGAGGTGGGGTATCCGGCTCCGATTCGGCCACAGAGAATTCAGACGCTGCGGGGGACAAAAGCGGAGTGGAGGAAGTGAGGTGTGGGGTTGCCATCTCTGCTGAGGAATGGTGAAAAGAGTGCGACTTTTCTCTTTTGCGCCACGGAGATCCGTGCAATTCTTGGACCTATAGGGGCTATGACCATCAGTCAACAAGAGCGGATTCGTGGACTGACGACATAAAAAAACAATTCGTCCTCAAAGACATCGAGACATTTGACAATATTTTCGTGATTCATCATCCTAAGCAGCATGATTTCCATCGGAATTCTTCCCAAGGTATCGTGGTTGATCCATGCTTGTTCCGGTACTTTCTCCTTGATCACAAACTTGATTGCAACCTCTGATTTAAGATGACGATGTAATGCGGTCATAACGAAACCATAACCACCAGACCCCAACTCGTCCTCAAGTAAATATGTTCGCGCAAAGGTTGGATCGAGGTAGTGTCCAGGGGGGAAGCGAGGGGAGTAGTTTATTGAGCAAAGGTCGTCGGAGATCGGGTTCAGCGAGGGAGTAGTCGATAGAGACGAATGGTGGAGCGATGGAAAACGCTCATCACCATAGGAAAGGAGGGAGTGTAGCTCTAACGATGTAAATGCCGCCTCGCAGGCCAGACGACCAGGCGTTGGAGGTTTGATAGCGCCGTGGGATGAAGAGGTGGGTTCGTGGGGGAACGCATGGTTTGTGAGATGTATATCATGGTCACAAAGCGGAGGGGACGAAAACGGGAGAGAAACGCAACTGTCGATGAGAATCTCACTGCGGTTGTGAAACGGGGTTCGAGGGGAGGGATGGTACTGAACAGAGGAAGCAACGCTCTTGGGAGGGGGACTAGGACTCGATGCGGCGGGATGTGTTTCCATGAGAGGAGGAGAAAGAGCGGTGTTCAGGATGAGGAGGGGGTATCGGCGCAATGAAGGAAGCGAGGAACCAACGAAGGAATGATGCACAGGGAACCTGCCATTTCAAAGTTGGAATGCAATCAATGGGGGATCGCCGGATCCCGACAGCAGAGGACGAGCATCCGACGATGTCTTTTCTGGACACGACACTGGCAAGACATGACAGACGCACTGTAAGAGGAGATTTACGACAAGATTCTTCTTTCATCAAACAGCAATAGAAATTGCTTCCGCGTGGTGCCGTATTACGCAACATTCTATTGCCACCCACGTTCAACTCAATAGATATCTTCATAGTCTTCCCCAATGTCAAGGAACCGTCGAATCTCTTGAGCGTCGACTCCATTCTGCCGTGTAAAATGCGCAAGGAGGATCGAATAGTTGTCTGCCAACGTATCAACGTCTCCAACTTCCTTTCCGAAAGCGCAGCACTAACCAGTCCAACGAACAGCAGCTTCGTGTGCGAGCATGATGGCCCTTTTCTTCTCCTCTACTTTGACTGGATCACATGCACCATATGCCTCGAGCTCTTTCTCCAGCGCCACAATCTGTTTCCTTGCCTCTCCAACCTTCCGAAGCGCGCTCGTTCGTGTTGCCTGTGAGGAGAAGATAGCTGGATCATCTTTCCGTAGATGAATCAATCGACGTACGCTCTCGGGTCGCAGCTCCCTCTCACGATCTAGCGCAACGCCTAGCTCTGCGACCTGGCTTTCGAGGCTCTTCTTGGTGTCGTTTGCTTTATCAAGTCTGTTTCGTAGCTGCAAGACAGTGAGCAAAGATATAACACAAGGAACGATGGGCACTCATACGATGCTTCCTCGCTGTGAGGGGAAGCTCCAGAAGACTGCAGCCATTGAATATCAGCGCATACATCCACCTTCGTGGACTTACAGTTAGAGGATCCAATCTTGTCGCCCTGCACGAGGCCATCATCGACAAGAGACTGTAAAACCTCTTTCACAGACTGTGAGACTGACTCCAAAAAATCAAAAGGACATCCAAAACGAGATTACAGGTCGGCGTACCAATGCCTTTGAGTTTGGGCCCAAGTTTCTCAAGTTCTTTGAGCTGTAAACATGGTAAGCAGGTTTGGACACGGCAGAAATATTATTACCCACTTGAAAAAAGTCCTTCTATTCAAAGAATCAGATTTCAATGCAAGTAAAGTTGGTGACCTACTGATTCGTGAAATATCTCGAGGAGTTTGACACGTTTCTCTTCGGCAGATAAACCCCGTGGCGCCTGAAAAGGTTAGCAACGTTCGCAACGAG
>JBBPNM010000243.1:0-12317 GCA_038090895.1 Boletus bicoloroides
CCCCGCGAACCACCGCAATCACCGCAACAAAATGAGCAGCAATTCCAGCCTCAATTACTTCCACAACCTCAGCTCCAGCTTCAACGGCAGCAACCCCAACCCCAACAACTTCCGCAACCTCCGCTACAGTCTCAACAACATCCCCGGCAATCTCAAGTCCACCCTCTATCTCAGCGACCTCCCCAGCCGCCTCAAACGCATCAGCAAGCCCCTCCTCCACCAACCGATCGCGCACCTACTAGTGTCCCTCAACCACACAGTCAGCCCTCACAAGTGCGTGATTTCCTGACTGTCGTTCCCTCGCCTTGCATCTCATAAACACAGTCACCTCGCCCAACTATCGTGCAAGAGCAAGCACAGCAGCGCGGCACACAACTTCACGTGGATCAAGCGATGTTTATTAAACTCTTTCAGAGCGCCGTCCAGGTTGGTACTGCATTCGGTGTTCGACGCTTCTTCATATCTTTCTTCCTTACAGCGCGGAACGTTGCAATTAAAAGCTTTCTGGTTCCACGCGAGAGCGTCTGGCATAACTGATGAATGGTTCAAGATGGCCATTAATTCCCTTCCTCGGAACGTATGGCAATCTGTCATGGCGCAGGCTAATCAATCAGGACCCACCCTTGATACCCAGCCACCAGCAAGTGCACCTCAGCAACAGGTGACGATCCCTGGTCCAAATGTGCCAGTGGTTAGCGCACCCCCACCTGTGACTGCAACTCCCCTTACCCAAATAGCGCCTGCCACTCAACAGCCCACTCAACCTAGTATTTCGATAGAAGAGAGTACCACCCACTCCGCACCAAGGCAAAATTCTGAACTGTATGCTACACAATTGCAATATTATGCAGCACAAGCAACAAAATCAGCACTCTTCGCGCAAGTGCCGAGTACTTCAAAGTCACCCCCAGGGAACATCACTCCGACACAAACAACATTTGCAACTCCTCAACGGGATGTCACACAGGTTCAAGCTAACGTCAGGACGCCTAAAGACGCGAACAAGTCCACATTGGCGAGAGACATCTTGCGCGCACTTGGAAAGACAGTGGAGAAACCTCGTCTGGAGACGGGAGGCGAGCCAGTGGATAAAATTGATAACCATGAAGGCAATCAACTACCCGTGGTCACCCCCTCACAACCAATCTCTCGCCCGGCTTCAACAAAACCCCCAGCAGTTCCACTAGCGACTAGTTCTGTCGACGCTAATTCTCTCTCGATTCCTTCGGCAAAATCAAACGTACAGGACGAACCGCAGCAGTGTACCGCACCTCCATCCCATTTGATAGCGAAATCAATATTGGGAGAGGAACACGGACAGGCTGCTGTCATTGAAGGGCCAATCATGATTGACCTCACTTCAGAAGATTCGGACGAATCCATAGATGGAAAGGGACAGGAACCCATCTTCCCGATGCAGAGCTCCGCTAGTGCGGCTCTGTCATCACAACCAGTTTCCCCTACCAATACCACCAACCATACTCCTCTGTTTGAGAATCTCTCCTTGGAGGGACCGCCAGTTGACGTCGTAGGAGCCAGCAACAGCGCAGACGTGCGTATGTCCAGCCCACCCTTATCACCCGCCACAGAAGAAATTTTGGAGTCTGAACTTTTGTATTCTCCACCTGGCAATGTGGAGCCAGTATCGCAAAGTTTCGAACCATTGCCAAGTGAACCAAACGAGCACCCGCTAGATGGCCAGCTGCCACTATTCTTGCCTTCTCCTCCCGTTTCGCCAGCACCTACCGAGCCACCTGCATCGGACCCCGAGATGATCGACGATGAAGGCGAAAGTAGGCCTTCCCTCAAGCGACGCTCTGTCGAAGTGGACAAGACAGAAATTGACACAGAGGTGGCAACACCACCACGTGTCAGAAAACGACGAAAGCAGCAAGTATACGTGGTCGTTCCACCAGCACCACTCTATGTCAAAAGGGCGAGGATGAAGGAACGAGCCATGGCAAAGGGTACAGAGTCAGAGTTAGAAGGGGTAGGGCAAGATGAAGAGCGTATGAGAGCGTTCCTCGCTTCCGTTGATCTTTAGCTCATCTTATCACAGTTCAATATAGCCATCTTGAGCGACTGTTGATTGAAGAATCCAAGTTGCGCTTATTAGAGCGGGAGTGTCGGTGGTTGAATTGTGGTGCCATCTTGAATTGTGCCGCCAATCTGCTCGCGCATCTAAAGAACCATGCTCGTGAAGAAGCGTTGCAGGTATGGTTGTGTGTCTAAGCGGGTGGAATCGATTGGGCTTATACATCCTCATACTCTCAAGCCTCCGTTCCTTTGTCGCTGGGCTAGCTGTCAAAGGCAGTTTAGTATGGAACAAGAGCGTGATGTACACCTCGAAAGACACACGATAAGACCTCTGCCATGTCCCTTCGCAGGTGAAGGACTTTCTCTCAAGAGACTGATCTCCGCTGATGTCGGGTTCCTAGGCTGTAACGAGCAGTTTGATAAGCCGGTCGAGGTGATGCAACATGAGGTGCAACACCAGAAAGCGGACCGTAGGGAGCTCCTCATACACAAACCAACGTGCCAGCCTATTGTGCCTGGTATTCCAGCTCGTTTAGGTCCACCACCACAGTGGCTTCCGTCTCACCGTGTGATACCAAGGCGTGTGGCAAAGTGCCAAATATCTGCTGATAGACATGCTATCGTGGGGCCGTGGGTACGCATCATCCTGTTGAGAACACGTGTCTTTGAATCTCACTCGATGTTACGATTCTAGGTACTCTGGAACATATTTAGTCCAGTTGACCTCAACATGAGAAAACAGAATGCATCTATGCGTGGTCGTCCGACGCGCCAAGCAATCGACTACGATATAGATGACTCGGATCCTCGACGAGACGACTATGACTTTTTGCTGGCGCTTTCGTCTTATCCTGCAAAGGACCCACAACTGGATGATCTTGACTCTACCCTGATTACGATGAGCGCTGCGCGAGGTCTGACGCTTTGGGGATCTGGTCCTACCGTAAATACCACAGCAGGATCTGCCACCCCTGGAGAGTATGCAAATGCGTTAGTGGCTGTAGTCGACGGTACGGTGACAAGTTCTACGACCGATGAAACAAAGGTGGAAGGGGAGTCGAATGGAAGTGAAATCGCAGCCACCGTCAGAGGGAATGGTATTACAGCTGAAGAAGGGCAAACTGAGCAATCGATGGTTATGGGTGAGGAGGATGATGTGGAAAGGATGCTGATCCTATGATCGTAACAACTTGGATTGTAAGAAGTACGCTAGTTACGATTATTTTATTTTATTTTTTGTTTCGAGGTATGACCCTCTGAGAGTGACAGGGCTGTGACGGGGTATCGCTTAAGATACATTCAGCGGTCTATTTCGAATTCAGTCCTTTCCCCCGTCAAGTACAGCGACTGTTACCGCCGTGCGCAATGCCTAGCTCGTCCGGTGAATACGACAGCAAGCGCTCAGTAGCGCACGACGACTTCCCGCCTCCACCATGCTATATATCTTCTCGCTCCGCGGACGTTATCCTCTCCGACGTGCGGCCAACAAAGCTCTCGATCGACGCTCTCGACTCTATCAACGCGTTTCTTGACGAACTGTTGCGCACTATTCTCGGAGCTGCGCGTGCACTGAGGACCACGCAACTTAGAGCTGGCTTGCACAAGGTGTTGCCCACCACCTTGGGCAAGGAGGCCGTGCTGGAGGCGGAATTGGAGCTTAGGGCATACTGCGAACGTACAGGTGGTATACTGGGCTCGTCCCTAGTAGCTGAGGATAGTGCATTCAACCTTGAGTGGTCATTCGAGGTGGGTGGTTTCCCTTTTATGTGCATTCACCGCCTGGTGTTTCAGGCTCCTCATACACAACCGAACCTTTACAGCTCCTCCGCCTCAAGTGTGAAGCTTACTCGACCCTGAGCGACACTGACGAGAATTCTGAAGCTGAAACTCGCTTGTTTCAACGTATGAGCGCAGAAGGCATCCCTCCCCCCAAGCAGACACTCCTCGCCCCTGCTTCTTTGTATTTAACTGCGATCATAGAGTGAGTATGACCAATTACAGACTCCTCCATTTTTGCTGATGCGGCGTCACGTCGATGTCAAGGTCGATCTGCGAGTGAGTGGGGCTCTGTTCGTTCTGATACGGTTAATGGTTCTGATTTTTTTTTCATAGACACATTGTGTCGAATGTCGGTCGTGTCGTAGCTCGGGACAGTAGTCGGGCGATTGCGAATGGGCAGGATTTGTTCATTGCGCTGTGTGAAGATAGTTCTATTTACGGACTATTCAAAAACATGGCAGGTGAGTGTCAACGTCGTTTGTTAATCATTTTTCGGATTGACGTTTTTTTATTTTTATTTATTTTATTTTTCAAGTTTATGGCCAAATCGAGGCACTCTCCAAAATGCCAAGATCCAGGCGGAGTATGTCACTTGCACACGAGAGTGATGGCACCCCATTCCGCCGTAATGGGTCCCGCCTGTCATCCGAGTCCGTCAATACACCCATTTCGACTATACATTCTTCCAGACCCTCGGTTGACAGGTCACGATCTGTCAAAATGTTATATAACAAAGTTTCCCAGGATTTCATCAATGGAAGCGATCCCGGACATCGAAAAGTGGATTCCTTTGCGAGTGCAAACACAAAACAGTCCCTCGCTAGCAAGGGTGACAGGTCTCCTATATCGCCCACTTTTAGTGTATGTCATTCCCCTTCCATTCCTTCTCTCCCCCCTTCCCTAATCCTTTCTTCTCTCCCAAGGAGGACACGCGCTCATTAGAGTTTGACGACATGATGAGGTCAGGGTCGACCATGAAGGTCTCATTGACCCCAGACAGACTGCGCACGATGGAAGTACGTACACTGCACCCACCTCACTATTGTTGTTTCATGTTGACACCGCATCAGGCGTTGAACAAAGAAAAGGCACGCGCAAATGCTCAACAAAAGGCGCCTTCAAAGACTGAAAAGTCTAATGGCATCACATCCAATTCCTTCCCAGAGCAAGCCAAGCGCACGAGCGGTCCAACTCCAACTGTCCGTCGTGTAGGCTCTATCATAGGCAGTGAAGACGATCGTTTGATGCACAAACCACCGCCGACCTCACGGCCCCGACAACTGAGTGCAGCAACCGCCTCAGGCCATACCGTCCCCTCCTTCACCCGTGTCCGGGCATCTTCAACGACGACGGATTCCTCCACAGCACTATCAAACACGTTCTTAAACAAACATACACTGTTAGAATCAACATCAGCCGTTTCTGATCAACGCCCAGCTTCCGGTGCTATACCCAGGAGAAAGGCGCCACCACAAGAATTGGACCTCAATGCTTCCCGGCCATCACGCACGCGAACTGTAACGCGCAGCCGAGAGTCACTCGACCTAGAAGATATCATGACAGGTTCGGATGATGATGGTATGGGAGAGCTGAAGCCGTTCGCATCCCCCAAGCAACGTGACCGCCAACGAGGACTCTCGACCAACACCAAGGAGCTGATTGCTTTCCTCGCCGAGGGTCCCCCAGAGTTTGCTCCTAGTGAAAATTCCCCTTCTTCGTTCTCCACGACGCCCAAGAAATCTGGTCGATTACAGAAGATGATATCCAGGATCACCTTGGCTAGTGATACTGTCAAGCCCCCTCGCAAGATGACTATTGGGTCTGGAGATCCTTCAAGCAAGTCCATGACGAACCTTTCCCCCCTTGCTAATCGGCCTGTGCCACCTCGTTATGCCACCTCTGGCCCATCCTCTGCGACTTCTTCGGAACGTGGTTCTGCGGACCAAGCAGGAACATATCCCCGTCAGCGAGCACAATCCTATGTTCAAAAGCCGTTCCCCGCCCGCGATGGCAAGTCTATGGAAGGGGAAACAGCGGCCTCTTCCGTCCCTTCTCTCTCCTATGGAATGGAAGAAGGTCCCCTTGGGACTGCCACTCCTATTCCAGTGATATCTCAGACATCCGTGGAGATTGATGTCTCCCAACACGTTCAGCCTATCAACTCCGCCCCTTCGCCAACCTTATTATCACCTCCAGCTACTTCTGTATCTGTACCCATACGTGTCGAAGCCGCAGACGCAACTCCGACACCCGCCGTTCACCTCCCGCCTTCGCCTCCAACAGTACCCCAACGCATGTCTTCCAAGACTGCTCCCCCCCTACGCCAGAAAGTTGCACCACCGCCCACTCCACAGACACCTCTGCCAGTACCATCCGTACTTGAACATGCTCGAGAGATGCGGACGATGCTTGAGCATGCCACGAGTGCCGCCGAATGCCGTATCCTTGTAGACATGTTCTTGGCCCGTAGTGAGCTCGTTGCGGACGTGGCCGATTTGCGAGCCCTCTCTGCTCCGCCACCTCCACGAGATTCTGGAGCCAATGGGCTGGAAAGAGCGATCGTTGAACTATTTCTTGGGGACGGTGAACTTGACTCTCAGCATAAATCATCACTTAGTTCCCGTAGTGCAGAGCCAGCAGAACCTCTGTTTGAAGCAGCGGATGCCTCTTCCATCTCATCAGCCAACAGACCAGCGGAAACCAGTGAACCCTGTTGAGATACCTAAATTTCACCCTCTGGACTCTGGATTCTCTCGGCGATTTTTCTCTCATTATATACGGTTGTCGAATCATACCAATTCGTCTATTCATTATCCCGTTGAGCTTGCTGTTGCATTCGTATCATTTCCCTACCGCCGTGCGTCGGTTTAATTAATGTATGCATTTGGAACCTTATCAACAATGGTCTAAATTTCAATATGAATGGTCCCATAACTGTATTGGATTACCGGACCTCCAACGCGACCGCAATGCCCATGGCTGCCAATTCGGCACACAGGTAACGAAAGACATATGGGACCGCCACCACGTCCATGTTTCCCCCCTTTCTAGAAGATCCAAACACATGCGCAGTAGGTATGGCCACCGCGACCTCGGGGCCAGGTCCCTTGTCTGGATTTTGACCGGTAGCCAATGCTCTTCGCGCCTGCTCGCCTTCTTCCTCGGCAGCGGCACGGCATACTCTACAATACTCGCCACCAGGACCTGCTGCTCTCATAGTTCCAGTCGCCGATATTTCTCCTAGACTGATATCGTCGTAGCCTAGCGAGATGATACTACCACATGTCCGACACACCCATGCGGTAGAGTAGTCGGAGCAGTTCATGAGACGGTCTTGTAAGAGGAACGAGGTTCCATGTGCGATCAGCGCATCACGTTCCATCTCTCCGAAACGAATACCACCTGCACGTTTGCGACCCTATTCAGCCGCTGTCAGTCCAGCGGAAAGGAACGGAGTAAGCTGTAGGCGCAAGAAACGTACCTTAACGGGCTGACGCGTGAGGGCATCAACGGGGCCTGTCGTTCGTACTTGGAACTTGTCGAGAACCATGTGACGGAGACGTTGGTAATACACGATGCCGATGTAGATGTCCGCGGCAAATTCCTCGCCGGTGATGCCAGAGTACATGGGTTCATTACCATAATAATTGTATCCTGCTGCAAGGAGTTGTTCACCGAAGTAATCAATCGCCCTGTCCTCTTCCGAGAACCTATGTGGAGTCAGGTCATTATGGGATCGGGTAGGACATTGGAAAAAAGGCGTGCGAACTCGAATGGTGTCGCATCCTGAGCTAGGCCATGCATAGCACCGGCTTTTCCAGCCAAACTCTCGACCAACATTCCGATCGTCATTCGACTCGGGAAAGCGTGTGGGTTGATAATCACATCGGGTTGCAGCCCACTTTCCGTGAAAGGCATATCGATCGCTGGCCATTTTTGTGAACAGACACCTTTCTGACCGTGGCGGGAGGAAAACTTGTCTCCGATCACAGGCGAACGCGTGATGCGAAGGGTGATGTGTACCTTCTGGAGTTCGGTGTCGCTTGTATCAGAACCTTTGGTGGACGTCAGTACTACTGAGCTGAGATATGAAGAAAATAGAACGGTCCGCGTACCGAGCAATCGGACTTGGTCCACGATGCCCTGTTCATCACCCTTATACTTCACGAACCTAGTGCGACCAGTCGTATCATCCACGTATGCCGCGATTGGATCTCCCGCATCCAACTTGGCGCCGACGAAAGGCAACCCATCTCTGTCCAGGTATTGCACACAAGTATGTTGTCGATCGCCCTCTTCCGTCCTGATATCATGACCAAGACCAAAATGAAGCGTAACGGCGGAATTCGACTTAGATGCGCCGCGAATGTCCTTGAGGTCAACGGTCTGCGACTTGTAGACGGTTCCATAAGCGAAGCCGCGCTCGTGAGCGGATTTGTTCAGGATCATAGCGTCTTCCATGTCGTAGCCTGTGTAGGAAATCACTGCAACGACGGCGTTGGTACCGTTGGGGAATGCGTCCATCGCATAGGTGCTGTGTAAATGGGGCCGGACGACAGGAGTCTGACCTGTTTGGAGTCGGTAAAGTTTGTTGTCCGTTCGGTGTTGGAGAGCAGTAGATGGGGTTCCCATAGTTTGTTTAGCCATCTAAACCACAATGATCAGAATCACTGCGCAGCATCCTTCGGACAACACGTACCTGACATTGGTAGATGTTACGAGGACTCTGGGACTCGTCGGTGAATGCGCGAGTTGATTATGGGCGCTCAACTTACCTGGTTAAAATCGGAAAAGGGCGTCAAGTTCGCGAGGATAGAAAGGAAATTCGTCGGCGAATGTTCCACGTGCGTCGTGATATAAGGCTCGATCTCATCCAGCTTCACCGCAATATTCATATACACCTGCTCAAAAGATCCGACTTGATCGTCTTTGCTGTTGGCCAAGAACTTGACAGGCCTCATCATCCGCGCTCTTGAAGAAAACAAAAATAAACCAGGATACTGGCCACCTTTCGACTCTGGAACGAAACCGATTTCAAGATCGAGTGGGATCTTGTAAGTCCCTTCTGTCTTCCATATCCTCAGGTTCTCTGCGAGTAGTTTTGCAATAGCCGGCCGAGCCCAGCCAATGACGCGGCCATCAAGCTGCACGCAGAAGCTTTTTCGACCGTCCACTGAGGGTGAGAAAGGTTGTGTCATGCCGTGAGCGGCAAGGAGCCCGGGAATATGAGCAACAGCAAGAGGGGTAGTGATGATGCGACAGGTTCGGGAGAGGTGATTCAGGAGACCGCATGGAGAACCGTCAGGTGTGTGAACGGGACAGAGAAAGCCTAGTCAAGAGGATGATCTGGACGCGTACAGACGTGTTTAGATGCATATACTCACCCCATGCTTCTGGGAGAAGCTTTCGCACAGCAGTTGTTTTGAGTTCTGCAAAAAATGCACCACGGTGTATAGATCTAAAATGACTGATATAACGTGGCCAGTTGAGTTTTTCTGCGACAATAGTGAAACCTGAGGCTTGTTGTAGATCGAGACCCGAGGGAGAAATCAAATTTCCAGTCGCGAGGAAATTGGACATCTTTGAACCAATGTCCCAGTTGACCTTTTGAATAACTTTCGTGATGTACCGCTCTGAACCAACCATGAAATCCAGATAATGAAGTGTAAAGTAGCAACTCACTATCCAAGAAGTCGGGTGGAGGTTCACCTCTTCGGACATCTGTGGCAATCTGGCTGCGAACTTGATTGAGAGCCTCCTCGAGGCGTTCTTTTATTATCATGCCGTACAAGTATCCCGGGAGGAGAACCTCTTGGTGTTGTGGTGAATCTGGGTTGTCTGCAGAGCATAATCCAGACACTAATGCATACAGCTTGCGCAGCATGTAGCTGAGTCTGATATTAGCAGTCATCGGCATCGATATGAAGAAACTCACACCAGCATTCGGAATTTATCACGAGGTTCTTCAAGATGGACCAAAACCATCTTTTGGATCAACCACACACCGAGTATTCGGTTGTTCCAGTCCTCTGGCATGCCCAATACAACACGGAACTTGTCACCCAAATATTCGAGACACTGATCGCCCGTATACAGACTGTACATTTTGAAGCTACGCAGGAGCAGCTCCACTCGATCAGTCAAGAAGGTATTCTCATAATCTTGCATCATGACGTGTTCAAATATCTCTCTGTCGGAAGCACCGATGAGTGCTTTGAGGATCAACATGATGGGGATGACGTATTCCTGTTTTCGCCAGCTGAAACGGAGCATAGCACTCCCGTTGGAGAGGTAGTGAAGGGTATTGGTGACACTAGATTGGTCTGGTCTGGCGGAACGAATTTGAACGGCATATTGGGTATAAGACGGACCACGGTTAGTAAAAGAGGGGCGGAGGAGGGATATGACATGGTTGCAACGGGGAAGAATAAGGTATCGGATGAGTCTCTCGTTCCCGTTTATGATGAAGTAACCACCAAATTCTTCTGGTTCTTCGTGTCGCCGAACAAGTTCAGAAGACGGGAGACCACGCAAATTGCATCGAATCGACTGGGACGGGTCAGATAACCGATACATGTAGATGAATAACCTGAGTCTTACTCGGACCATGATTGGGACGAGACCACAATCCCGCATAACACATTGATCCGAATGTAGATCCCCGTTTATTTTCCAGCAGACCTTAGCCTGCATGCGACCCCTATAGGACGTAAGTCGTTCACGAGCCTGGCATAGTGATCCAAATCAAAAAGCAACCCGGGACAGAAATGGGTGTTATATACCTCTGAAGGGTAAACTCTCCGTTCCGTACTCCAAGTATCACGATCCGGGACTCTAGGAGGCGCAATTGATACCTCCTCAATCCAGACTGACGACATCGTAGATCATGAAGGGAATCTCTGCGTGGACATGTTTAACTCACTGCTCAGGCGGTTACCCCATCCTGCCTGACCACTTTCTGTGCCAATTTGTCCGGTCCCATCAAACACAACGCGTACGCCTATATCCTTGAGCCCGATGGATAGTAACCCCTTCCCGTTACCATCGCCTTTGGGTAGCCCGGAGTCGTCGAAGAGAGCGTTGAAAGACTCGATATGGGGTGTGACAAATTGATTGAGAATTGGGTACGTGGATGCGTTTTTTGGAGGTTTTTTAAAGGATTCCTCGCGTTCGATTGTGTTAAACGTCGGCTTTCGTTTCCACCCGTCCGCCTTGCCTGGCATCGCGACGTCCACTGCCGCCTGCACGGGAGGCCAATTTTTTGGTTGTACCATGATCGCGGGAACTACATACCAAATACGCGCACAATCGGGGTCTGAAACATTGAAACACCGCACCTAAGTCGCTCGCGCATCACCTTTGGGGACGCCAGCGACGACGAGGGCCCATATTGTACCTTATTTCATCGCAATGTTTGGGTCGAACACGGTGCAGTCTTCCTGGGCTAATCCTCAGCAGAACCAACAGCAGACCCAAGGTTCCGCTTTTGGTCAACCAAGCGCTTTCGGAAGCGGAGGTAAGACAAGTCATTTACAACCTTGTTCTTTTCGCACCTTTAAACCACCGGGTACAGCTTTTGGTTCAACCAACGCATTTAGCCAGCAACAGCAGCCAGCAGCGAACCCAATGTTTGGAAACCTTGGAACGAGTAACACTGGAACTTCTGCCTTTGGTTCGTTTGCTTTCCTATATATCTTGTGTGATTCTGGTGCTAACACAACATCCAACTGTTAGGTGCATTTGGTCAAAATACGACCCCCTCCACCGGCACTTCTGCTTTTGGTGCTCCTAAACAAGCCACTGGATTTGGTGCATTCGGAGGAGGTACTTCTGCCTTCGGTGGGGCTGGGAGTGCATTTGGCGGGACTCCTGCTGCTGGGACATCGGGAACTAACGTTTTCGGATCCACCGCTCCGAGTACGGGGAGTGCTTTTGGTGGTAGTAGTTCGCTTTTTGGCCAGCCAAAGCCTGCAGCGACCTTTGGTGCCACTCCTGGAAGTACGCCGTATCATATCTATGAGACCTTATCGTTTATCCCTTCCATCAGCAAGTACAGATGCCAATCCACCGCCTGTGACGACAGGCACGTCTACACCAGTTTATTCTGTCTTTAACGAGAAGGATCCTTCAAATCCAAGTGCCATCCTCCAATACCAAACCGTCACAGCTACGCCAGCCTATAGGGGCACATCTTTAGAGGTAAGTCAGCGCAATCTGTTATTTTATTTCCCTGCAGTTGCTGAACGCCGCGAATTAGGAATTACGCTTTCAAGACTATCAACAAAATCGCAAGACTGCTGGTGCATTTGGTCAAACGTCATTTGGAGCTCCTGCTACACAAACAACCAGTATTTTCGGAGCACCAGCCACGACCCAGCAGCCTACGACTGGTTCGATATTTGGGGGTGGTACCACTGGTGCATTTGGAGCCGCTACAACCCAGCCGGCTACAGGCGCGTTCGGAGCCTTTGGGCAACAACAACCTACCACAAGTACTAGTA
>JBBPNM010000244.1:0-12290 GCA_038090895.1 Boletus bicoloroides
CTAGTGGGTAGGTCAGGTGGCCGCAACTTGCACTGAGACCCATTTGATCTGGAGACTACCCTACCATCTAACCCTCAAAGCCTCCAGCTCGAATTACATCAAGCCCTGCAAATGCTTCTGTCTCGCGCAGTCAAACGTGCCCCCGGGGGCTACCAGCGAAGCTCCGCCAGCTTGAGATTTATTGCGCCTTTGCATATTGGTCGGTATTACTCCACCAAATCCAACTTCGTGCGCATGGTCGAAGTTGGCCCGCGTGATGGCCTCCAGAACGAATCGCGACCGATTCCTCCTCCCATCAAAGCAGAACTGATCAACCGGCTCGGGCAGGCTGGGTTGAGGAACATTGAAGCAGGAAGTTTCGTCAGTCCGAAATGGGTACCTCAGGTCCGTCACTCTCAGTGCCATTGTCCCATCCCGTCCTGATTCAACAAAAAAAATGACAATAGATG
This sequence comes from Boletus bicoloroides, assembly GCA_038090895.1. NCBI lineage: Eukaryota > Fungi > Basidiomycota > Agaricomycetes > Boletales > Boletaceae > Boletus > Boletus bicoloroides. The sequence continues at coordinate 450 of JBBPNM010000244.1, forward strand.
GCAGGAACAGCGGAGGTCCTTTCTTTAATCGATCCCATTCCAAATACTGACCTTTCAGTACTCGTGCCAAATGCTAAAGGTCTCGATGAAGTCTTCCGCATTCTCTCCGCATCCATCTCACCTGATTCCGCTGCGAAGCCTCCACCACCGATTACAGAAGTGGCAATATTCACTGCCACGACGGACGCATTTGCACGAGCTAATACCAACGCCACAGTATCGGAATCCTTGGCCCGCCTGGAGCCCGTAGCCCACGCTGCCCGTGCTAAAGGACTCCGAGTACGCGGATATGTTTCTGTCATTATTACATGTCCATACTCTGGACGCGTGGACCCGCGCAGGGTCCGAGACGTCTCAAGAGAACTGATCCAGATGGGCTGTTACGAGGTCAGCCTGGGGGATACTACAGGCACGGGCACACCAGCCAGCATACGCACAGTGCTGGAAGAAGTCTGCAAGGAAATAGACCCAAGCAGACTTGCCGGACACGTGAGTGCCCATGTCCTCTTACGTTCCTGCACCAGTATCGATCATGTGCAACGTGGTTTACGTAGTTCCACGACACGAACGGAACGGCGCTTGCGAACATATTTGCCGCGCTCGATGTGGGTCTGCGTTCGTTCGATGCTTCTGTCGGTGGACTTGGCGGATGTCCTTATTCCCCCGGGGCTACCGGAAATGTCGCTATGGAAGATGTCGTATATGCCCTCACTGGCGAGTCTCTCTACGGTGACATCGGAGAGCCATACTCGGGTCAGCCGATATCCCCCTTGTTCTATCCTATACTGATTTCCTGCGTCTTCTAGCACCTTCACGAACATTACCATCTATCCTGGGTCCGAAGTGGGACGTTGGCCCAATATCTCTTCCGTTGCTCGCAGAAACAGGCGCTTGGATTTCTGAAATCCTCGAAAGGGAGAGCACGAGTCGGGCAGGACGTGCCTACCTCGCTCGAAAACACCGGCAACAGCAGCTGGCCGAAAGGGCACAAACCCAGGCAAAACTTTGAGTTTGCTTATTACTGTTCGTTCATTGAACGAACATCTAGAACACAGTAGTGTTGGTGGAGAGACTGGGCAGCAATGTCGTGGCTATCGGCAATTTGTATTTTCATTTTCAACTCTATTCGTAGTTCAAGAGCAGTTCCTCTATCTAACACCCGGAATTGTATAAACTTCAGTTTGCTTTCAAAACCTGCGGCGACTAGTCAATTAGCACATTTCGATTTGGAAGAATTCGAGCTCAAAGTAATCGTCATTGACGTTGTCAAATTCGACATTTGGTAAGTCCTTGGGTGTTGCTCATTTTATTTTATTTTACCTTTGTGCTTAAGAATGATAAGACATGTTAGTGAAATAAGCAGGATAAAATATATCCCGAACTCTTTCTAACGAGTCTATTCGTCTTATCTGTCTTTGTGTGCTAACGCTGAATTGCTTAGCACACAAAGCTATTTAAGCCATAAATATAATATCAGTGTAAATTTACTGACGTAGATTGACTCAATCTATGACAGGCACTTGATTATCAGCAAGGCAAGATGACACAATCACTGGCACATGTGTCAGAAAACAAAAGGAACATCGTTTCGCAGAGAGAAAACCGATCGCTTTCAGTAACATTTAAACTCCGCACTACCATGAGAGTCGGGGACCAATCAAGAGCATGAATGAAGTTCGCGCAATATCCGGAGCGTTTTATCCAGAAATTCTATCACAGTACATTATCACAGTATTATAATAAGCTGGCTGCTCTGTATCTAGACTTCTTGTACTTGCGATCAATTCCCCCTGATGGCTCATTAATCCCCTCGCCGCATCGGACAGTATGGGGAACGTTGTCCACATGGAACAACAACGTACCAACCTTCCTTGCCTCAGCTGGATTTTCAGGACCAGGCAACAACGTCAACTTGGTCTCGGGACGGAACACCAACAGGTGCGTCGACCCGCCAAAGTGGAACGACCCGATCTCGTCTCCCTTCTTGATTCGATCCCCTTCCCTGACCGCCACCCTCGTCGTCGAGACCTCCCCAAGACCGACCCCGACGAAACACATCAACCCAATGTCGGGGTTGTCCGATTCGATAAAGATGCACGCTCGCGTGGACATGGCAGTGACAAATGCTTGTGAACGGGAGACGACGTTGGTCGCAAGATTTTGTGAGTCGTTCTTCAACAACTGAATGATGTAGCATCTTTCAGTCGCGGTCAAAAATGATGCAGTCTCTGGATACTAAACATAAAGCGATAAGCATCTATACAGGACCAGGTAGACATGGGCGCGCACATCATGCATGAGGAAAAATGCTCCCAAGGCTATGATCATCGTAGCTGTGGAAGTGTAAGTTCGCTCACTCTTACTTCGCAGTGAACTGCAGACTAACCAAGTCCTTCCAGACAGAACTGACCGCCTTGAGTGAATATATTGCGCATCATATTTTAAATTTGCTTACGATCCACTGCCAGCCATGAAGGCCACCGATTCTGCCAGAGAAAAATAAGCTCTTAAGCAGAATTTCGTTTCGAAAGTATCACATACCCATCCATTTTTTCGATGGTGTAGCTTTTAGAGTATGAGTAACATGCTGCACAGAATTCGAAAAGCTACTTACCCCAGAATGCCACCACAGGCGCCTGCAGCGGTCGTGGCAGAGACAAAAAATGCAACGCGCATTGCCCGATCCGCACGTGGATACCACAACGAAATGTAATAGTTTACTCCAGGGAAAAAACCAGCTTCCGTAAGACCGAGGGAGATTCGTGTGCTACATGAAATATATAACAATGTCAGTGAGGTGGCCTGCAAAGTACTCGAACCCTTACAAAAGAAGGCCTTGATAGGAATTCACGAAAGACATAAGCGTCATGACCAAACCCCATGCGACCATAATTGTAGGCACTATATTGGCAAGTTTGGTCAGAAAGGAAAGGCTGCGTGATGATCGTCATACACCATCTGGATGGTCGAAAGACCTTGAGAATGATATTTCTGCACAAGGGTTATTTACAGAATGATGACAGTATGCTGGTCCAACTTACGACGGGACTTCCGCAAGACTGTATAGAACCTGAAGGAGCGTTGGTCATAGTTCAACAAAGTGAGGGAAATCCGTACGAAGAAGACAGCAGCAGCAGTGTTATACCTGAGTCCGACGAGGTCCAGGTCAGTCATCATACCCGCAACTTTAGCATTGCCTAATAGGTGGTCTGAGGCCTGCGGTCGGAGGTCAAGATGTCAGATACTACTTACCAATATTCAAGCGATCTCTGGAGGGCAGAACGTTAGTCAGACACTGAGTAGGTTAGATGGTCATCATAACTCACAAGAACGCAAGAAGGTATAGGAGAGCAAGTAGGGGTAGGAGATTCCAATCTAGTTTACGTAGTAACCTAGCGTGCTCTGCAGGACTGAGCTTGAAGGGGGCGACGACCGTATCTCCACTTTCAAAGCTCTTCGGTGATAGAAGCACAACCATCCGATCGTAGGGTAGTGGGCGGAAGAAGAAAATCTAACATGTTCCCCTGTCTTATAGTACTCTTGTGCCATCAGTGGTGATGGTTATGTTTCGTTTTGGTATGAACGGAGGCGGATTCTGTTCTATCTCCTTGGAAATCACCTACCTTCGGTACCGGGCGCCGTGCTGACAACTCGGAGGTTCAGTGTATCAGTTTCTGCTGTGTTCTTTTCAAACTCCACACGCGCCGCACCTCGAAATTACATACCATGGCAGATGTGACACGTCGTAGGATGACATGGCATATGGACTATCATGCCCGCCGTGAGATAATGGTCTTGGATCCAAATGCGAAGCCCAGCAGACCCCCAGAATAGTATTCCATGGCAAATCTTGCTACACGCCGTGTTGCTGAGGTAAGCATTTCTTTCCGCGCAATCGTCACGTGTCATGCCCCTGATACACGTGACTTGGGTTCCCTCGGCCCGATGGTAGTCGTTTTATCAGTGTAGATCCGACCCAAAATTAAAGAAAAAATCGCAGAGCACAATCAGAATCTGTTTACTTGTCGGCGCGAATACCCCGTGTATTCGGATGTTACTTATGCAAAACCGGATAACCGCGCTCGGTTTCGACTTTGACCTCGACCGATCACATACTCCATTTGGAAACTGGCGGCGCTCGGACTCCAGTCACCATTTGAATTGCACAAAGTCAAAAGTCAAGCCAAGCATGATGGAGCGTATGCTGAGGTGGGTTGTAAATTTTCCCAGTGCAGACCTCGTCGAGCCTTGCAGGAGAACATCATCTCACCGAAGTGTTTGTTGGGGGAAAAAGAAATGTGAGATTCGCCCGGTCCATTTCCGAGATTGTTCAATGTCCCATGTTCCAAAATAGGGCCCGAGTGAGATCGTCAAGCGAGTGCCTGTGCATTTACGTTGATGCATGATGCGGAGTTTATCTAAATGTCGGTTAGACACGATCTTTCCCCATCGTGCTTGACCGCTCCCATCTCTTGCTTTGGACCGATGAACACACGTTCTAAGCTCTGGACGTCTTCCCTTCAGGCGTGACCAGCAAAGCCCACCTCGAACCTCGTTGGCACCAAGAGCGGTGGCTGGATGTCGAAATAACCACAAAATTGCGTCGGATCCCATTCCGAGGACGATCGTGTGTCGAAATCTGAAGCGGACGTTGATGAGTTGGCATTTGATGACGCCGGAAAAGACGATTGATTAGATGCTACATCTTTTTTGGAGACAGGTCCGGGGGTGGCGTCTGAGCCCGCGGGTTGGGACAGCGAGGGAAGGGTGAGTTATTTATGAGCGCGCTCTCTTGTGGCAAGTGGGGCTTGACTTGAGTGTATTTTTTCTCCAGAATTAGAACCGATGGTAACTTTTGTTTTCTCTCTCTTGTGCTCTCGGTCGTTCCTTCTTTTTCGTCGTGGGTCGGGTCAATTATTTATGTCGTGAGTGGATGTTTCGGTGATTGATTCATCATCCTTGTCACCGACCTTTACAAAAGACATGGTCGACTGAGTACGATGTCATTCACCTACCTTAGTCGTGACAATTTCTGTCTCACTGACAGGGAGCCTCGCCAGTCGATGATGCAACGCCGCATCACATGTTTGATTCGCCCCACTTTTTAATAGCCCCACAGGATGGTCACCACTTGTGTGATGTACGGGCACAGTAGGTAAGATTTTCGAGTTATAGATACTGATCGGAATCCCCTATTAGCATTGGCGATATAGCATCATGTACAGTCCCTCGAGAGTCCGACTCGGACCGTTTGTGAAATACCACCTCGTCGTTCTCCGACGTTAGCTTATATTTGCAGCCCCCTTCCAGAGTCAGTCTGCGGAAATTCTACCTTCTCATTCTTTGTGGGTTTTACTGTTTCAACATGCTTTGTACATCAAGTTTGCTATCGACCTTTTCAGCTAGAATAAAATTGGGTCAGTGGACGCCATTTCCGGATCGATCATTATATTCTGATGTAGCTGCAGAACAAGCCCTGGACACGAGTGTCCACATCACTCGTTCTCGTGCGTACCCTGGCCATCTCCACAATGCGGTGCTATGGCTAATCATTATTAACTTCTAGGTTCAGACCACTTTCGGTGCATTGATGTACGTAGTTCAACACGGGGATTTTGCATTCAGGTGGAGTAAGAATAAGGGATGGTAGTATAGAACATCGCACTGTCACACGTCTCTTCATCTATTCTGCCGTTCTCGAAGAAAAACTGCACGAAACAGGGCGGGTCTGGTAAGTAGCCTGGTGACCAGCCCGGCTATGAGTCAAACTGTCCAGGATTCCATGAGGAGCACATGTCGGAGAGGACGAGAAAAAAAACAAGGTGCGCGCTGCGATAGTGAGATGTGTCAGTTGTACGCGCGTTCCAGAGGATACGTAAATAAGACGTACGTAATATCAATAAGAAATACAAGGAATGTGGTGGAGTAGTCGCGATGGAGAGTGTGGACCCAGGCCACAGTGCGCACCGCGCATCATTAGTCCCCATAAGTGCAAGGAAGTCAAAGTACAAGGTTCATTTCAAATATCTGTTAGCCAGCTAAATTAAAGGGTATATCTGAACAGAGGGCTTTCGTCCCCCATGTTTCTAAACTCATCCTTTTGCATTTCAGTAATTCTATACTGACGGCATGCCTCCACTTTCTGTTTGTTGATCCGATCGTAATCCCACATTGCAAAGACAGACAAGAGGATACTGATCATCTAGTTGGTCAGCAAACAAACAACGGAGGTCATTAGACAGAGGCGCACGAGAGAGTCAGGCAACCCATCATTGACCCATGGCCAATGGGGAATCTTGGAGGATCAAGGTAAATAAAGGATGAAAATATTCTATTTTGTATCAGACGGTAAATATACTCAGGGTGGAAATGTGGGGCTCACCCTCCTAGATTTCCAAATCCGATGACCGTGGCGATGACGACGCCACGTTTCATATCTCCTCCGGCATTTGAACCAGCCCATACAATGTCAATAATAATGGCGGGAAACACACCGGCCGAAGCGAGAACGGCGCCAACATACGATAAACCAGGGCTCGTTTGAGTGTATAGGATAATATACCCCACTATGGAGACCAATGCGCCAGCGATCACAAATGGCCCACGGAGTTTGACAATGTCAGAATAGATCCCAACAAGGACGGTTGATATACAGCCCGCAACGAAGGGAGGGACAGAAAGTAATTGGGCATTAGCGGCGGAGAAACCGAGCTCATTGATGATCGTAGGGGTGAAGAATGAGAGTGTATAAACGGGAATGAGGATACTAATAGTCCACGGAAATATCAGAGTGGTCACCCAGAACAGGATGGCCCGATTTACATACCCAGTGAATATACCTGTTTGAACGTAAGTTTTATAGTCCGTGAGGGCCTGTATGACGAATTCGAATTCGAAGTGGGTCGCAAGGTTTTGTGAGTCGTTCTTCAACAACTGAATGATGTAGCGTCTTTCATTCTCGGTCAAGAACGACGCTGTCTCTGGGTACTAAGAACGGAACGATAAGCATCTATATAGGACCGAGATATGGACGCGCACATCATGCAGAAGGAAATATGCAGCCAAAGCTACGATTATCGTAACTGTAGGAGTGTAAATTTGATTACTCTCACCTCGCGGTGAACTGCAGACTCACCAAGTCCTTCCAGACAAAACTAGCCGCCTTGAGTGAATATATGACAGCACACAATTCTTTTTAATTTGCTTACGATCCACTGCCAGCCATGAAGGCCCCCGATTCTGCCAGAGGAAAATAAGCAGTGTAGCAAAATTTGTTTTTCGAAAATATCACACACCCATTCATTTTTTCGATGGCGTAGCTTTTAGCGTGTGAGTGACATGTTGGGTAAAATTCGGAAAGCCGCTCACGCTAGAACGCCACCACAGACTCCTGCAGCGGTCGCAGCAGAAAAAAAAATGGCAACGCGCCTTGCCCGATCTGCACGTGGATACCATAACGAAATGTAATAGTTTACTCCAGGGAACAACCCGGCTTCTGTAAGACCAAGAAAAATTCGTGCGCTACATGAAATGTATAACAGCGTGAGTGAGTGAGGTGACCCGAAAAGTACTCGAACCCTTACAAAAGAAGGCCTTGATAGGAATTCACGAAGGACATAAGCGTCACGACCAAACCCCATGCGACCATGATTGTAGGAACTACATTGGCAAGTTTGGTCAGAGGGAAAAGACTGCGTGGGATGATTGTCATACACCATCTGGATGGTCGAAAGACCTTGAGAATGATATTTCTGCACAAGGGTTATTTACAGAATGATGACAGTATGCTGGTCCAACTTACGACGGGATTTCGGCAAGACTGTATAGAATCTAAAGGAGCGTTGGTCATGGTTCAAAAAAAGGGAGGGAAATCCGTACGAAGAAGACAGCAGCAGCAATGTTATACCTGAGTCCGACGAGGTCCAGGTCAGTCGTCATACCCGCAACCTTAGCATTGCCTAATAGTTGGTATAACTTGTGATCGGAGGTCAAGATGTCGGATACTACTTACCAATATTAAAGCGATCGCTGGAGGTCAGAACGTTAGTCAGACACTGAGCAAGTTGGATGGTCATCATGACTCACAGGAACGCGAGCATGTATAACAGAGTAAGCAGGGGCAGAAGATTCCAATCTAACTTCCGTAGTAACCTAGCATGCTTTGCAGGACTGAGCTCGAAGACGGCGACGAGGGCCATATCTACACTTTCATGGCCCTTTGATACAGCCATCCGTTGAAAATGCCGAGCAGGAGAGTGAGGGTCAGAAGGAGAAAATCTGACATTTGCCCTGTCTTATAGTACCCTCATCGTGTGGTTGCAGCCATGTTTCGTCTCGCGTATGAACTGAGACGGTGGTTCTGTCTCCTAGGAAATCACATAATGGTCGAGTCAGTGCCGCAATATATTGTGCGGTCCGTACCTTGAAATTACCATGTCAGATCGGTGACACGTCGTAGGATGACGCAGATGACAGTGCACGTGCGTCATGAGCCTTTCCGTGCAGATCCGAAGAAGTACGAAAAGATAAGAAGACATCAATTAATAGCAACCGGACAGTGGATTACAGGGTGTATCTGAACAGTGGACTTTCATCCCCCATGTGTCTAAACTCATTCTCCTGCATCTCAGTGATTCTATACTGACGACATTGCTCCTCTTTTTGTCTGTTGATTCTGTTGTAATCCCACATCGCAAATGCGGACATCAGCATACTGATTATCAAGTATGTCAGAAACAAGACAACAGTGAACATTAGAGGCGCACGTGAAGCCCAGGCAACCCATCATTGTCCCATGGCCAGTGTGGAATCGCGGGGAATCAAAATAAATAAAGGATGCACAGAATCTGTGTTTATCAGATTGTAAATCCATGGGTGGATGAGAGTGTGTGGCTTACGCTCCTAGATTTGCTATTCCAATAACTATAGCAATGACGACGCCGCGCTTCATATCTCCGCCGGCATTTGAGCCAGCCCATACAATGTTGACAGGAATGGTCGGAAACACACCGGCCGTAGCGATAACGGCGCCGGCATACGATGTACCAGGACTTGTTTGGGTATAGAGGACAATATAACCCACCAATGAAACAAACGATGCCCCGATCATAAACGGCCCACGGAGTTTGAGACAGTCGGAATAGATCCCAACAAGAACGGTTGATATACAGCCCGCAACGAAAGGAGGAACAGAAAGTAATTGGGCGTCAACGGCAGAGAAGCCGAGCTCATTAACAATCGTAGGGGTGAAGAGAGAGATTGCGTAAACAGGGATGACCACCCTGGGAGTCCGATCAGAGCATGACACAGGATGGCTTGATTTACATACCCGATGAATATACCCACTTGAACATAAGTTTTATAGTCCTTGAAGGCCTGTATAACGAATCCGAATTCGAAGTGGGTCGCAAGATATTGCGAGTCGTTCTTCAACAACTGAACGACATAGCATCTCTCAGTTTCGGTCAAGAACGATGCAGTCTCTGGGTACTAAACATAGAGCGATAAGCATCTACACAGGACCAGGTAGACAGGACATGCACATCATGCATGAGGAAAGATGCACCCAAAGCTACGAACATCGTAGCTGTAGGGGTGTAAGTTCAGTCACTCTCACCTCGCAGTCAACCGCAGACTCACCGAGTCCTTCCAGACAGAACTAACCACCTTGAGTGAGTATATGGCGCCACGTAATTCATTTAAATTTGCTTACGATCCACTGCCAGCCATGAAGGCCACCGATTCTGCCAGAGGAAAATAAGCCCAGCAGCAGAAACCGGAAAACTATTACATACCCATGCATTTTTTCAATGGCGTAGCTTTCAGCGTGTGAGTGTCAGTAACATGTTAAACATAATTCGGAAGAGCGCTCACGCTAGAATGCCACCACAAGCGCCTGCAGCGGTTGCAGCAGAAAAAAATAAGGCAACGCGCCTTGCCCGATCTGCACGCGGGTACCACGATGAAATGTAATAGTTTGCGCCAGGAAAAAACCCAGCCTCTGCAAGACCGAGGAAAATTCGTGCGCTACAAGAAACACATAACAATGTCAGTTCAGGCTGCAGAGTACTTGAACCATTACACCACAAGTCCTTGATAGGAATTCACAAGGCACATAAGCGTCATGACTAAACCCCATGCGACCATAATTGTAGGTACTACATTGACAAGTTTGATCAGAGAGGAAAGGCCACACGGGAGGGATAACCGTCATACTCCATCTGGATGGTCGAAAGAGCTTAAGAATGATGTTTCTGCACGAGGGTTATTTACAGAATGAGAGTATGTTGCTCCCACTTACGATGGGACTTCCGCGAGAATATATAGAATCTGAAAGGAGCGTTGGTCATCCCATGGTTCAGAGAATCAAGGAGAAAACTCCGCACATAGAAGACTGCAGCAGCAATGTTATACCTGAGCCCAACGAGGTGCAGGTCAGTTCCCATGCCTGCCACTCTAGCATTACCTAAAATGTGGTAAAAGTCCTGTGACCCGAGGTAAAGATGTCGGATAGTACTTACCAATATTCGAGCGATCTCTGGAGGGCAGAACGTCGATCAGACACCGAGCAGGCTAGATGACCGTCACAACTCACAAGAACGCAAGAAAATATAGCAGAGTAACTAGGGGCAGGAGATTCCAATCTAGTTTCCGTAGCAACCTAGCGTGCTCTGTAGGACTGAGCCCGATGACGGCGACATCCTTTTCGTTGCCGGAAATGACCGTATCTTTACCGTCAGTGGTCGATAGAGGCATATCCGTTCGTAACGTTGAAAATTTGCAAGGGCGAGGGGAAGAGGACGACCAGGCGCTTAACAGCCGCTCACTCGCTTTATACCTTTGCGTAGTCATGCTCCGTGTCGATCCGATTGACTGGGAGTCTCTTGGTTCGACATGGATTAACATGGCAGGGTGGACGGGGAATACCGACGGTGCTGGATGTCCGAGCTCAGCTCTCGGAGGCGATAAATTCGATATCAGAATGTCAAACCGAAAGTCCACAACACGGGATTCACAAGTAACCCACCAGACGATGATTGAGCGGCAGCACAACTTAGCTTCGTGACGACGCGTTCTACTCCTACATGAAACACAACAACCGGTCACTTGTGCATGGATCCATGCGTTGTAGAGCCTGGAATATGCTCCGTAGATGATCAATGATCGGCCGCTCGCCTGGGAGTACAGAAAAAAGGAAACCGGTTCTCGTGACTCTCACTCTCTGCCGGGGTTGAAATCCATGACTTCACGTAGCAATGCCTCTGCCTGTGCAACGTCGACTTCATCCCCCCGCTTCTCGAATCGCGCTAAATGCATGGCGGCCAGCTGGATTAAGGTGGAAAGTCAATTCAGGTGAACGGGCAGATAATGCATTGTAAAACAAGGTAAGCGCAACGGCGAGGGGAAGACCAGTGCCATCGACTCTGCAGTGGATGAACTTGGCCATCGTCACGTTTCAGAGCGCCCACTCAAAATGTTTAATAGAATGCTCAATCCCCCTTTCTCCCCGTGCTTTTGGTGCTGTGGCCTTGATTTTTCACGATATCATTATCCAGTGACAAAGGGTCAATGTCGGTTCTCCACTCACTCGAAGCCACTATCATCGCAGTGTAAATATCATCGGGGATTCGTCCGAGACCAAAAGCAACATCTGCTGCCCGGATCGTTCTCGTCCGCGTAGGTTGCAGAACCTGAGAAAGAGAGTTCATCTTGTGACTGTTGGATGGGTCAGTACCACCACGGTACTTGCCGGACTCAGATGGCGTTTGAACTGCTGATCGTCGTTTGCTTATATTAGAGCGGAAAATTGAGATCCATGGTACTATCGTCTCGGACGTAGTA
>JBBPNM010000245.1:0-12288 GCA_038090895.1 Boletus bicoloroides
CTGGATGATGGGAAATTGCTTCTTGCCAGAGCATCAAAACATAACTGGCACTATGATGATGGAAAGTTATACTTCAAAAATTAGTTATACATTCCTGAATCTGCCCAGCATGACCTGATATCAACCATCCATGCCAGCAAGACTTGTGGACATGATGGCATGTTTCACATCCTCAATCTAGTCCAACAAGATTATTGGTGGCCAGGAATGACCACCTACATCCAAAAATACATTGCTGGCTGCACTGTCTGCCAGGCAAACAAAGTCAACACCCATTCTACCATTCCTGTCCTGTCTTCCTTGTTATCTGACTGCATCTGCCCCTTCCAACAGTTTATATAGATCTTATCATTGACCTACCCTCCAGTGGGTCCTTTGATTCAATCATGGTCATAATAGACCATGGGCTTACAAAGGGGGTAACTCTCTGCCCTTGCAATAAAACCATCAATGCGGCAGGAGTAGCCAAGCTCTTTTTCCTTCATATTTTCTGTCATTATGATTTACATGACAAATACATCTCAGATTGAGGCCCTCAATTCACCTTGGCCTTTGCAAAAGAGCTCACTCACCTTCTAAAGTACAACCTTAAACTCTCCTCTGTCTACCGCCCACAAACCAATAGAGAAACAGAGAGGGTGAGCCAGGAGCTTGAAACCTACCTTCATATCTTTTGTAATGGACACCCCAAGAAATGGGTAGACCTCCTCCCTATGGCCAAATTCTCTCACAACTCTGCCACCTATTCTACCACCAACAAATTGCCATTTTCCCTCATCCTCAGATATGAGCCAAGGTCCTATCCTCCAATTGGAAAAATCTTTATCCCTGCCTTGGAGACACACCTGGAAGAACTAGAAGAGTCCAGAAAAGAAGCACTGGCAGCACATGAGAAAGCATGGAGAATAATGAAGGAACAGATCTTGTCCAAGTTCCACCAGTGGAAATCTGAAGATAAGATTTGGCTAGAAGGAAAAAACCTGAAACTCCATTATCCCTCCAAGAAACCTGCCCCCAGAAGAGAAGGACCATTTGAAATCATTGAAGCCATATCTCCTATGGCATATAAACTCTGACTTCTACCAACCTGGAGAATACACAATATTTTCCATGCTTCTCTCCTATCATCCTATAGGGAAACTCCGGAACATGGATTGAACTTTTCCAATCCTCTGCCAGATCTGATCAGAGGGGAAGAAGAGTACAAAATTGATAAAATCTTTTCACACCATGGAACACAAGGATGGAGGCAGTACCTGATATCCTAGAAGGGGTACTCCATAGCAGAAAACACATGAAAACTTACAACATGCACAAATACTGTTGAAAGCTTATAAACTTCAACACCCCAAGAATTTCCCCTCAACTGCTTAGACCACTATCACTATGTCCATCCCCACTGTATCCATCAGAACTCTCAATTGCCTGCCCATCTATGCTTATTGCCTCCTTCTTGCATAGAGAAGGATCCTCTTTGCCTCTTTACTCCAGAATCTGGTGGCCATCCTGATGATAGAAAGGCATAGGGGGTTCACCAATTCCACTATGATTGAGCTGTGTCATCTTTTTCATATCTACTATATCATTCACCTCACCCACACCCATCTTTGCCCCACCAATATTCCCCCCATCTACTTAGCAGCCATGCAGACCACAATTGCAGAAGCATATGCCAGTATCCTAGATCTTCTTCACAAGGAAGGGTTTACCTACATCATCAATGACTTGCCTAGGATGGCGGTCTCTCCAATCCTCACTTCCCTCCTCCAAGGGATATCAGAAGTAGATCACCACCTTTACTTCAACAACATTGCTGTCTCCAATCCACCACTTTGGTCCTTGGCTCTATCTTCTGCTATCCCTGTCCTGCTGCCACCCTTTGACAGGGAGGATATCTCCTCCACCATTGTAGACCCAGGAATCCCACTAGTTAGAGCACCCTTAGTCAACTCCACATCCTCCCTCTTGTTATACAATTACAATCCCTTCCAACCCACAACATCTCCATTGTTCCTGACAGACCATCTTTCAGGGAGGACTCATCTCCCAGAATGCCAGGAGTCTTAATGCTCAAGGAGCCAAGTTGGTCAAAGCCATCATCTCTGATGCAGAAGCAATGGCAGCAGCAGCCAATGCAGCAGGAATCAGAGAAGACCCAATCAATGTAGATGCCCCAGCTTATAACAACCCTGCACCTTGCCTACTGACACCAGAATCAATTTGTGGTCCCAATCTTTCTTGTTTTCAATATCAATTGAGGGACCACATTAGGAAGAACTGCCCCAACTACCATTGCCCTTACTGTAACAGGACAGCTCTAGGTCACAACTAAACAGTCTATCCAGAATGGGAGTGTGTGTTATGTCAAGAGAAGGGACATATTATTGCCAACTGCCCTTTTAACAATAACTGGGACAACAATAATGTCATCAAGAACAAGGGGCATGCTAGAGACTGAGTCAGTGACTTAGGGCAACAAAGGGGGTAGTATTACAGTTTTTCTTTCCTTTTTACCTTCACTTTATGGACTCACTATTTCTTCCTCTACTTATGGACACAATGTCACATGGTTGCCCATATGACTCTTTATGACTTGTCTTATCTTTGATTTATTATAACTTGGACATTATTCCACTTCTAGGCAGCTCTCTCTTGGAGCTGTGCCTCATGTTCCCACCCATCCATTTATGGGTACCTTAGCCTTAGTACTAATAGCACAGCACAGTCTGTGCACAGATCTCTACAGTATATAAAGGCTCCCTTCTGTACTTCTATTCCTCAGCTAGTTCTATGCAATCCAGCATATTTTCTAGTCCATCCACTAGCCTGAGTGTGAACTTAGGAAGTGAGACCAGCCCTCATCTCTCAAAATCTTTGTACTACTTTTGAGTGTACACTTTGAGACTAGGACTTACACCACAAGCATAACAAGAAGGTTTTATACATGAAGTTATCATGGATGAAGTTGTGTTGAATGAGGCAGCAGAATTGTCTATACAGGCAAACCTAGATCCATGGTCAGAATATGACAATGACATGGCTAGAGAAAAACCTGAATGGTTTGAAGAGATTATTGAAGGTACAAATTTTAACTTCTGGGAAGATGACACCATGAATATGGATACAGGTATGAAGACTGCTGATATTAATCCTTCTTTTTAACCCCACTCCATCTGATGTCTCTAAAGAAAGAGCTGGACTGTCTATGAGATAAGATATGCTGCTTTCAGTAGATTCTCCATTGAAGCAAGACTTGAAAGAAAAGAAGAAGAAGGTATTTTCTATTGGGGGTTTGCTTTCAGACACAGATCATTTCAATGTTCTTGATCACTATTTTCCTGATCCTCCTATCCCTTACACCTCCACTCCAGAGTTCCATGCCTCCACTCCTCCATCTATTTTCAATGAGATCTATATACCTATAGAGCAAGAAACCCATGAGGGTAATTTACCACTGGATCACTGAGATATATATAGGATACAGGAAGTAGAACAAGGAGATGTTGACAACTTTAACACCTTCTTCAATGAAAAGAGCAATGAATACTTTTCCTATTATATCAGAGCTTTGTGCTCCAAAGTGATTCCTCTACATCTGCATTTAATTGTTTACACTGGATGATTGACAGTGGTTGCACTGACCATTTATCACCTTTCATCAATGACTTCATTCATCTAGGAGATCAAAAGTGAACTGCTTCTGTTGCTAATGGAAACAAAGTTTCTATGTATGGTCCTGGCACCATTCTCATCCAACAGATCAATGGAGGATTTAAACCTCCTACTGTGTCTCTAGAAGAAGTTTAGTATGCATCTGATTCTTCACATCACTTTTTTTCAATATCATCACTGACACACCATGGCTATTGCTGTGAGATTGCTAATTCAGGATCATGGATCTGGGACAAGAGAGGATGCATGGTGATCCAGGCCACTGCCTTGTCACCTACTAACAACCTGCACTGATTTTGTTATGAACTAATACATTTATCTTATTGTATGTACTTCTTTTTAATCTTTTCTTATGGACTTATCCCTTTCCTTTCATATGAATTCCCCTCTCAGGCATGTGGAGGTGACTGACCATGTATCTGTCCCCTTTTATCTAACACAATCTATGGGTAATCCCTAGATCTTCCCCTATTGGCAATCATCCATGATCTTTTTATCTCCACTGGTAGCTATGTCTTCTTTTACTTATCCCTATCTCCCACCCCCTATCCATATAATCAGGGCTATACTGCTTCCATTGTGATGCTGCATGTAGGCAACACTCCTTTAATATCCACCTTTATGATTCTTCTTTACTATGTATATCCTTCTATGCACCATACATTATAGATTGTATGTATACCCATGTAAACCTTACCTTAGTATATAAGACCACTAAGGTCAGGCAAGGAACTCCATTTGAGTTCTTTTGTTGTTTCCCCTAGTAAGGAGTGCAAGCAAGATAGAATCAACCAATCCTTTATTTCTCACTTCTTGCCCACACTACAGCTTGGCATTCAGCATGGAGGACTGCACTATTCATGTTGTTTGTTGGGTTGTTACAGGTTTCAGTCAGAAACAATTACTCCTATGACAGGTATTGTAGCCTCTCTTGCAGATGATTATTCTTATCATATTTGGCATCAATATTTTGGCCATATTTTTTTGAATGCTTTACATCATGCATCTACCCATTTGTCAGGTGTTCCTACACTCACTCTCCCTGCTGATCTTGCTCCTTGTAAGGGCTATTAGACTGGGAAGATGCCTGATCATGCTTTTCCAGCCTCTGGTAAGCAGGCTTCTTGCCCTCTTGCTTTGGTGCACACAGACCTTATTGGTCATATGCCTACAGAGCCTTGCTCTCATGCTAGGTACATTCTTACCTTCATTGATGATTGTACTGGGTATGCTCTTTTGTCCTTCTTGTGGGCCAAGTCAGACTGTTTGTCTAATTTTTGCAATATGGTCTCTTGGGCTGAGATCTTTACTGGTCACACTCTTGCCTTCATGCATTCAAATCAAGGGGGTGAATTTATGGGACAGGAGTTCCAGATGTTCCTCACTTCCAAAGGCATTACTCATCAGACTTCTGTTCCTCATACTCCTCAACAAAATGGATGTGCTGAGAGGTTTAATTGGACCATATTGGAAAAGGCAGAAGCCATGTGCCAACATGCCTGCCTACTTAAAGTGTTCTGGCAAAATGCTGTAGAGACTGTATTACACATTTATAACAGACAATCCATGTGTTATCATGAATGGAAGACTCCTATTGAACTATTCAATGAGAAGAAATCTGATGTATCATACTTCAGAGTGTTTGAATGTCATGCTTATGTGTTTATCTCCCCTGAACAATGGCCAGACAAACTGTCTCCCAAGTCAGAAGAGATGACATTTATTGGGTATAAACCTAATACAAAAGGTTGGTGTTTTTGGTCTAAGACTAAGCATTGAGTTATGGTCACTACTAATGCTACTTTTGATGAGAACTTTTTTTTACACTATTTCAGATACCAAGAAGATGGACCTGCCCATATTCCTATAGAAGATCACAACCCAACTATTGGTGAAAGTAATGAACTTCCACCTTTTAACAATGACTCTCGACCACAGGCTCTGGAACCTAATCAAGATGTCTATGTCCCTATACCTATTTCTTATGGTAATACTCCTGATCTTAATGATGCTAATCCAACATTAGATCAAGAACTTTGGTTTCCTCCTATGTCTTTCCAAAGTCCTCAATTTCCTCTTGGATTCAATAGTCCTGCTCATCCTCCATCATATAGGATAGACTTTTCACCTTTTCATCCTGGTATTTGATGTGATCAACCAGAGACAGGACATAGAAGTGATATAGAGGATCAACATCAACACAAAAGGTATATGCTAACAGACTCACCTCTTGCTTCTCTCTCTTCAGAAGAAGAAGACTGATTAGTAAAACCAATTCCTCAAAGTTGGTTTCCTCCTAGACAACAATCTGAAGAATCACTACCAGAGTTTTGGTCTTGTTCTCATCAACATCACCCTACTTGTGATGATGATTCATCTTTTAGACCACCAGTGGTACAACAAAGATCTACTCATATTCCACAGCCTCAATTCTTACCTGATAATGTATATGGCAATTGTCCACCTGCACAGATTGAGAGAGATATTAATCTAGGACTTGATCTGATTTAGGAAGAGTCTTCACCTCAAGAAAAATCTTCTATGGACATTATTCCTGCTGAAACAGTGCAGAGACCTACCAATGAACTGGAAGATCTTGGAGAGATATACAGCAATAAATGAATGCAGCATCATTTTGCTCTTGCTGTTGATCAAGGAGAATGGACTGTATCAAAGCAATACTGAGATATAGCTAAGCTACCTCAAGAACAACAGAAATCATGGTATGATGCCACAAAAGACAAAATAAAGTCCTTACATGACAGAAAAGTTTGGGACTTTGTGGACTTACCAAAGGGTTGACAACCTGTCAAAGAGAGATGGGTTTTTGCCATATAATCTGGCAATTGTGTCAAAACTTGCTTTGTTGTGAAAGGCTTTATATAGATCTTTGGAATAGACTATGAAGAAACTTTCTCACCTGTTGCAAGGTTTGAGACTGTTTGTCTGGTTTTTGCACTTGCAGCACTTCATGATTGGGAAATTGAAGCATTAGATGTTAAAACTGCCTTCTTATTTGGCAAGCTTGATAAAGAAATCTATATGGTGCAACCAGAAGGCTTTATAGTGAAGGATCGGGAATCAAAGGTCTGTCACCTTTGAAAGGCCATCTGTGGTCTTAAGCAACCAGCCCTTCAATGGAACAAGCTGCTCCATAAAAGCCTTGTAGACTTTGGTTTTAAGAGATGCACTTCTGATTCTGGTGGATGTGTTAAATTCATAGGCAAGGATATTATTCTGATAGTTATAACAATCCAACAACCAACTCAAGAGGTGCAGCCCCCTAAGCCAATTGCCAAGCTGTAGTGAGAGTAAGGACTAAGGACTAATAAATATCAGGTCAATTCTATTTTGCTTGTGCTCCTTGCTAGGGGAAATGACAAGAGAACTTGAATAGAGTTCCTTGTTGGCCCTTGCAGTCTTAAATACTAATCTACAGTTTACATGAGCATACATACTAATCTATTGTTTACATAAGTGTACATATGATCTACAATGTATGTGGTATAAAGGGATAAAGTAAGAAATGAAAGAAGAATCATAAAGCAGGTATTAAAGAAGTGAGGCTGGTATGTGGCCATCACAATGGAAGTATTGGTACAGCCCTGATTGTACAGATAGGGGGTGGGAGATAAGGGATGTGAAGAGAAAACATAACTATCAACAAAGATTAAGTAGAACATGGGAAATTGCCAATAGGAGGGATCCAGAGGAGATTCTGGATTACATAAGGGTGGAAGGAACTGATCACATGGTCAGTCACCTCCATGTACCAAATAGGGGTAATTGTAAGAAAAGAGAGGGATAAGTCCATAAAAAGACTTTTAAAAAAGGGCATATGATAAAATAAGAGATTAAATTGTAACATTAGCTAGGTTAGCATGAAGTTTAGAGTGAATTCTACTGATGGTAGAGTGGTGGATGCCAGTAGAATCAGAGATTTGACAAGTGGATTGACCCAAATCCAAAAAAGAGATGATTTGGTTGATTTGAGCAGTAGAAATGGATTTCATGATAGTGATAGTGGATCAAGGGTAGTATTTTGGTGTATTTGTGTTATGTTGAACTTATTATAGGTCACATGATCCATTGCTTATGTCAGAACCTATTAGAACACATCAATTTTGCACTTTGCTATGTTAGCAACAAAGCAATCAACAAACCCAAGGATGAAACTTGGGGCAAGTTAGATGAAGCTATGACTAGAGAATGTGAAAGGGGTGTACAAAAGGTACTACTGAATCTATCTTGCTTGGATTATGGGAAAACCAAGAGAACTTGACTGAGTTCTCTGGGCAGTGCCTTCAGCCTTATATACTACTCAGTATATATGTATATGTATATACTGGGTTTACTGATACATATCTCATAAGTCCATATTCTGTACCTATGGGAGTGAGGGTGAGTCATAGATGGAGATTAAAGAAGTGAGGTGGACAGTCTTGAGAATGGAAGCATAGTAGAAATGAAAGAGGCTGTGGCATAGCCATATCATGGAAGAGAAGAAATGGAAATGAAGAGCATAGCCATGCATAGGACAGAGATGAACATGAGAAAGGAAGGCTATATAGGGAGTCTGGACCAAGGAACATTCCCATTAGTCACATGAGAGAAGAGATAAAAAAGTGTCTGTGTGATAAGATGATCACTGCACAAAGAAAACAACTAAGTCCATAAAAGGAACATAAGTGTATAGAAAGGGATGGAAAAAAAAAGAAGAAAAATAGGGGAAAAAGAGTACATCTGTAATAGTTACTGCACTGGACACTTGCCCCCTGCCCTAAGTGTAAGATACCACCTCCCTCTTTTAGTCTTGCCAGTTTTTGTCTCACTTGCAATAGGGACTAACTTTATTCTCATCTGCTGTATTTAGGGGTTGAGTTCTGGTGCTGCAATCTTTGACTTGCAACAATTGTCCCTTTTAATATATGTTTCAAGCCATTTTTGATTTTCTATTTGAAATCTTTTTGTATCTACTTGTGTTTGTAACTTTTACAATTTTCTGATCTGTTCCTAGAGGCCAATCCTTTTACATTCAGCTTACATACCATTCTTTTACTATCAAAACTATAAAATCAAAAAAATTGAATCTGAAGTAGATAACCAATGAGAAAGTGCTTATCTTCCTGTATCTATATGATTACCAAATTCTCAGTGGGACACTGAGGATGCTTGAAACTCAAACAACACAAACCACTTACCTTGGGCACCAGAGATAAACACACCTGAGTGGATAGAGTGGGTTTTCAACTTCATCAACCATGATGTACTTTAAACCATTGCTGAAAGAGTCTTTTACCAAAACTTCCAAAACAACCAACTTCTCATCAAAGAAATAAAATATCCAGCACAACCAGCTACCATAGAAAAAGAACCTGAGTGGAAAGAAGGCAATGTATTTCTATAAGAATTTTTGGAAATCCCTCAATAGATCTCACATCAAATTCCCAGAACCTGGTTGGAAGATACTAGGTAGTAAGGATGTCAGAAGATTCTAGAGAAACCCAAAGGAAGTTCAGAGAAGCCATTGAGGAACTGACCAATGTGATTTCCAAACTAAAAAATGAGAACAAGATCTCTTACAAGATTACTGATCCTAGGAAATGGGATGGTGATTGAAAAAGATTCCATAACTGGTGGTCTATGGTCAAGGTCTGGGCATTGTATGTGAAATGAATCAACAATAAAATCTGGTCTGTGATGATTCTCTCATGCTTTGAAGGAAAAGCTGCAGATTATGCTTGCCTACTCATGGAACAGTATACTGCCAAGAAAAGTCATTTTAAATGAGGTGAAGATGGGAAATTAACCACTATTCTCTATGGGACTGATGTATGGCCCATTGCTGATGACTTGGAATATGAGATCAGGGAGCATTACCAGATCCAGGTTTTGATCCATGAATCATATAAGGAACTCCTTGCCTACAAGCAAAATGGTCAATGTTACAATTCTCTTTCCCTTTCCCTCACATACCCTCTATCTCATCTTTAGTTCTCCTATTTCGGACTTATTCTCTCCTCCACCGGTTCTCTCACACTGGTTTGTATTCCCATTCCCATCATAATTCTAGCAGCTTCTTTCTATTCCCTTTCCAAGTCTTTTTCCTTTGGTCCGTGCGCACTAGCCTGTAGTACTTAAGACTCTTCTTTACCTCATGTATCTCCCATTTTTAATCTATGCAATACAAGCGTAACGTTAAGTCTCATCTCCTTTGAGTCCCCTCTGAGTTCATCCATTGGAAGCATCCTTGCTTCATCCCTTGTTATCCTTGTCTATCTCTGAATGATTGCTCATCTGACGTCAGTCTCTTCATGAGCATCGCCAGAATGCAGTCTGTCTAGTAAGAGACCTTCTTGTGTATGCTTCGCCTAATAGTCAAGATACCAATGACTTCTTGGCTCAGTTCCATGTTCTTAAAGAGGAAGCCAAAGTGA
The DNA here is from genome assembly GCA_038090895.1 of Boletus bicoloroides. Taxonomy (NCBI): domain Eukaryota; kingdom Fungi; phylum Basidiomycota; class Agaricomycetes; order Boletales; family Boletaceae; genus Boletus; species Boletus bicoloroides. Next base: position 10,110 of record JBBPNM010000245.1, read on the forward strand.
AGGACCCTGATGTATTATCTACTGAAAAAGGCAGTAGATTACAAAATATATTTCCATAAGTCACTTTACATGACATATTTGGACTATGATGAAGTTCATGAAAATTACAAATGAATCAGGAAGTATTTTGAGTGCATTATCATAGAGCATGATGCTTTAGTTTGCCAAGAAGCATGTCATCATCCATCTCCACCTTGGACTCATCCTTGCTTTCCTCCTCTTCATTATCCTCCTTCCCCTTATTTCACTCTGGCAGATATCTAACCTGGCAGAGATGTACCTATAGAAATTGGGGCTATTTAACTGTTGCAGGATATAAGGACTTGCTTTGGGTGTGGTAAGCCTGGCCACATCTGGCAGAACTGCCCTGACAACCATGGAGGACATTCTAAACAGATGTCTGCCTGCCAGTTGTGAGATCCTAAGTATGGGTGTTATATATTCATACCCTTCTCCAACCCTGAAGTTCCATTTGCTCCCACCACTTTGATCCAGGCAATCTCTAATAACCCTATGGCTGCCTATACAACTGACAAAGCTGAAGCCTATTGGTGAGATTGGATTGAAGTAGAACTTTAACAAAAGGCCACTGTTAATCTTTCTTCCTCCAACTAATCAGGAAAAGATAAAGCCACATGATTGAGAGAGGTGATCACATGAATGGACCCAGTTTTCCTTCTTTTTCCAGTAGTGATAACATGAACAATTCAAACATTTACAATAGTAATGAATTGAACAATTATATAGATTGTAGTGATGAAGATTTTCCTATTTCACACCTTTCTTCTGTGTTACATAACATCTACTCTTCTTCCAAAGGGCAATTTCACAGAGTATGGCACCAGAAATCAAAAATAGTGTGCTTGATTCCTGTTATGATTGATATGTTTATCTTATCATATAATTCTTTTTTGACTTTATCTTATGGACTTATCCCTTTCCTTTCATACAATTACCCCTATTAGGCACATGGAAGTAACTGATCACATGATCTATGAATAATCCTTGAATCTTCCCCTATTAGTGTATTCCCATGTCCCTACTTCATCTCCACTGATAGCTATGTTTTTCATCCTATCTTTGATCTCTTCCACCCTCTATCTCTTAATCAAGGCTATACCACTCTTCCATTGTGATGCCTCATGCTGGTCTCACTTTCTTAATTCCTACTTTATGATTCTTCTTTAGTTTACCCTTATATGATCATATTATTGTAGATCAGTAGTATATATATGTAAACCCATATCTAGTACTTAATGGTTACTAAGATCACCAAGGAACTCATTTGAGTTCTCTTGTTATTTCCTCTAGAAAGGAGTGACAACCAAAATAGAATTGACCATTTGCTAAGTCTCTTCTCCCTCTTACATACAGCTTAGCATTTGGCTTGGGAGGCCATGCCTCTCTTGTCATTTGTTGGGTTGTTACAATTTCCTTCTTATAGAAAAACAGAAAAACATTGATATTTATAAATCCTCTCCCATATCCACTTTCACACATTTGGAGGTATGGATCCATGCACTAGGAATCTTGTTCTTGGGGAGTGAAATATCTCTGTTCATTAACATTCTTTTCAGACTTCAGGGTCAATGAAGGCAGATGATTGTCAAGTTACTTCTTGACTCAGGCACTGTCCAGATGTTTGTAGACAAGTGCTGGGTAGAAACTCAAGGATTGATGCTTCATGAGCTCCCACACCCCATAGCTGTCAACAATGCTGACAGCATTTCTTTGCATGAATGCATTACACATTACATTACATTCATTATTTAATATCAAGGACATTCAGAAGGGGTAGATGCTTTAATTGCAATCTATTATGGTTTTTCCTCCTTTTCTCTCTTTTCCTTATGGACTTATTGTTTCTTCTTCTACTTATGGACACAACATCACATGGTCACCCATGAGACTCTTTATGACTCATCTTATCTTTGATTTATTATGACTTGGACACTATTCCACTTCTAGGCAGCTCTCTCTTGGAGCTGTGCCTTGTGTCCCCATTTACCCATATATGGACACCTTAGCCTTAGTACTGCTTGCATAGCATGGTCTGTGCACAAATCCCTACAGTATATAAGGGCTCTCTTTTGTACTTTTATTCCCCAGCTAGTTCTATGCAATCCAGTGTATTTTCTAGTCCATCCACTAGCCTGAGTGTGAACTAAGGAAGTGAGAC
>JBBPNM010000246.1:0-12259 GCA_038090895.1 Boletus bicoloroides
CGGGGTGAGGCCTGGGCTCCTCGGTAAACAACTCTTGCTCCTCCTCGATATCCTCGATACCCTCTGGCTTACCCAGTCCCGTCCATCTGATAGGAACATCGCAAGACCCCGTAGTGTCCATAGAATTAGAAGAAAATGCTGAATCCCGTATGCGGAACATCCCCGGGCTGAGAAGTGTTGGGTTCTCTCCTAATATTAAGTCTTGTGTCCGAGGCATACCCATCAGGGATCCACCTGGTGGCGGTGAAGGAGTCCGAGGGTCGCGTGGATGCGAGGTGAGCAACGGTGGGGTTTTTGAGCGCGTTGATACTGGCCGCATGGCGCTGACTCGACAGTGTGGAGACGGTGATCTCGACCTGTTGTTCATATGTCGTTCTGGAGGCGAACGAACAGTCTCTTCATCATCACGCTCAGGCTCCGGCGGCTCTCCAGAGTCTTTGGGATGGATGACTTTAGAGACGAATCTGTTCCGATTGAGTGTCCCAACCCCAGTCATATTCTCACAACTACTCGGAACCGCGCTAGGCAATGAGGTACGGTAACGATCATGTTCGTCATCGTCGTGGGGATCAAAGTCCACAGAGACAGGTACTTGCGCTCTCGGAGCAGGTTTACGCATGCTAATGCCAGGGACTGTGTGTGGAGATGAAAGTGGTAGCGGAGCGGGAAACGACGTTGGAAACCCATTGGTCTCGGTGTTTGCTCGTACATGAATGGGGGTAGATGGGCCGTATGAGGGAGGTAGTAAATGTTGAGGGGCCGTTGCAACCCGTCTGTGCAACGACGTTGGAATAGCTCCCGCATCGGAATTGTGCCCAGGTTCAGGTGTAGATGCTCTGTTAGATCGCCGAACATCTAACATGGACCCGGACGGGCTAATCGGCGACTCTGGCCAATTTTGATCGTACGCGTCAGAAGATCCAGGTCCGATGAAAACCCACAGATCTTTGACGCGTGAGCGACCACATATGGACAGAGACGTGACCATTGTGCAGGCATGACCATCAAGAGAAGTCAGAAGAGAAAGGATTTGATGAAGCGAATCGGTTGCAAACGTATCCTCGTTGAACCCTGACAGAACTGAGTTGGTAGCAGACACATGACAAATGTGTTGTATACACACAGCTGTATCCCTTGAGCTTAAACTCGTATGCTGCATCCCCGACCTTCTTCTCTGACACGACCCCTCTTGGCCAAGAGCCACGAACTGCCTGCAGAATGGCCGGAGTAGAATTCAAAGGAGGGTATATGACACGCATGACGGTGCTGGAGATGAAAGATATTGCAAAGGGCATCTTCCTCTCAAGCTTACTACCAGTGCCGTGAGACAGGTTACTCCCAGAACCAGCAGGGATTGGGGAATGGGGTGGAATTGACAATGACGGTGTAGATAGCCGGGAGAAAGAAATTGCCAAACGATCATCGCGTTCGCGACCGTAGTCGATGGTAGAGAGAATGGTATAGCTATGCCTATAAATAACGGCAAGGATGTCGAGGAGGATGCGCTCCGTACGTGCGCTCTTTGGGGAAGCCCAAGGTTTACCGTGGAGTTGAAACTCGCACAGCTTCTGGGTCGTGTCCTCGCGGCAAGCGGCGTTGAGGTAGAAGTGATCAAAGAGACGGCGTAGGTCTGCGATGACCTCGAGCGAAAAGGAGTAAAGCCTGATGAAGCTTGAACCGGAAATAGCTAGTAAGGAGAAATCTGAGGTTGTCCGCTGGTCACGAATGAATTCCTTCCTGGGAACGAAGCCAGAATCTGTCAAGCTAGAGACTGGCTGCATGTGAGCAATGGTCGGCCAGGATGGGGTGTGAACAGTAAGGACGAGACGACCAGGACGTATATCCGTACCAAAGGCTGAGCGGGATGGGAAACGTCAGGTAAACGGGTGGCCAACGTTGAATCAAAAGTGGAAAGAGGCGAGAATGAAACTTACGAGAAAACGTGCAAGACACGCCAGTCGGTGTGTAGAGGTGAGTTTGTACAGCTGGGTTAAGTTAAGCAGCTGGTTGGCGGTCAGGTGAGGTGATGGCAGGAAGTTGTGGGTGCTGCGCAGACGATCCGGTAGTGGGGATTTGAGTAAGTCCGTCGCTCCAAAGCTGCGGGTGGTGCACGGCCAACCAGCTGGCTCTAGCCTGACTCGCCCACAGGCTGACATCACGAACCGGAAACGCGTGTCGGTGGCGGTGTCTAGCCGGATCAAGTACTGTCAGGCCGCACTGGTACCTTGCAGTATTAGTTTTCAGGTACTGACATCTCCCGAAACGCTGAAGACGACCTGGAGGATGATTTGAGCGAATAGCAGCTTGAGGTCACCAGACACCTCCAAGGGGTGTATGTCCGCACAATCCCTGTTTGTCATCCAAGCCGGTCCGGAGTCGATGCCGTCTGCGGCCCGCTCCGCCCTCAGACCCATTAAAACGCTGACAGTGTCCGAGACGACTCCCTCAGGCTCCAGCACGTTGAGCTTGGTATCCGACATGGCAAACCTGACAAAGTTGAACGTTTTAATGTGTAGGCACCAATGACAATTCATCTCCATTCCCGACTCACGTTCCTCTCAAGGTGGCACGGTACGTGGTAGTATGCCTGCGAACTGATTGGCAACCAACCATCGATCATCCAGGGTGAGTACACCACAGGATGGACAGGTCAGGGAGCCTCAAAGTCCGACAAGAAGGTGAGCTGATCCTCCACTATAACACTGTTCTATCAATCTATTAATCTGATCCCTAGATCGGTGTTAGTCCAACCATCCTGTAGCTCCCTTATTTGTCGTGACGCATTCTAGGTGGTTGGTCTAACGATGTTCGATCTTCGGAGACTTGGCAAGGTACACAGGCATTAATTGATCCACACGCCAACATTTGTGGCCTCACGTAATCGCGCTAGGTTGATAAACTTGGGATGGTTGGCGTCAACGGATCCAAGTTTCCCCTTATCCGGCAGCATCTGCAAGAGAACATAGGCAATGTCTACAAAGACATGGATACCTCGTGAGGGATAGGAACCCTGCTGCGATAGTCCCTGACCATTCTTGCAGATTCGATGAATTCCCAAAAGAAGGAAAGCTCGACCCAGAAGCATGTCAGTAGTCCATTTACGATCATGTTATGCAACTCTCAGTTATCTATGGCAGATAAGTACGCGATTGACAGCATGTCTCCTGGTGATGCTGTGGTTATCTTTACTCCAGACAGTTAGTCTTCATTCGAAGCTATGGCGAATTGCTAGCCATGACGTTTTTAATCCCCTAGGTACCCACTACCCCATCAGTCTGTACGCAATTGAACGTGGTATTCACGTCCTTGTCACCAAACCGGCAACTCAGCTTCTTTCTCACCACAACGAGCTCATCGAAGCTGCTCGGAGCCACAACGTTGTGTGCTTCGTCGAGCACCACAAACGTTTCGACCCCGTTTACAGCGATGCCAAAGCAAGAGCACAGGCGCTTGGAGAATTCAACTTCTTCAGTGCATGGATGAGCCAACCGAAGAGTCAGCTGGAGACGTTCAAGGCGTGGGCTGGTAAAGACTCGGATATCAGGTCAACGGGTATTTAAACAGTCTTGAAATCCCTAATCTGACATCTTTCCAGCTACTATCTTTCATCGCACCACATCGATATTTGTTGTTGGATCTTGCAGGACAAGGCCGTGCCAACTCGCGTTGTTGCGAGTGCTGCTACCGGGATAGCTACAGGGGAACCTTACAACTGCGTACCAGAGACAGAAGACACAATAACGCTCCTCGTCGATTGGCAGTCTATCACCAGTCCAAGACACAAGGGGACCGCGGTGTACACTGCATCTTGGACCGCGCCTCTGAAAGCTGGGATTCATTCGGCTCAACACTGGTACTACATGGGAGAAAAGGTGAGTACGGTAATACTCTGTCATCCTCCCATACACCTATCGTCGTATATTTTAGGGGGATATCAACGTCGATCAGGCTCACCGTGGCTATGATATCACTGTGGACGAGACAGGAAAGACGTGGTATAATCCATTCTAGTATGTCGCACCCAGACTTGTCCGGGTGGCTTGCTGATGGGTAAATGGTTAGTATGAAGTACTCTCCGTCTGAAACCGGTCACTTTGACGGGCAACGGGGGTACGGGTATACATCGATCGAGAAGTTCGTCGACGCCGCCCGCGCAGTGAACTCCCACCTTGCGAAACCAAGTGACTTTGATGCATGCGGATATCCAACTATTGCAAACACTGTACTCACAACAGCGATTCTCAACGCCGGACGCATTAGCCTAGATGAGAAGAGGCCTGTGGGTATTAGGAAAAGTGAAGATGCATGGGTTCTAGAATAGAGAGGTCCCTGTCCCTTAACGATGCGCAAACAATAGTTAACTATGAATGCAACCGAGCCCCACCTATGCAGCATAAATGGCTAAATTCATGTACCCAGAATAGAAAAGGTGGAAACATGAGACCTCCGAGGTGACAGTATCAGCATGTACGTTCGAGTCTCAGAATACCATTCTGCCTCAGCGCTTTAAAGTGCAGTATATTGTATGGTGATCGTGTCCTGTTTACTGTAAACCAGATGGATCGATCATTGAAATACAGACCCCATCTCGGATGTTAACTTCGTCCGACGAGTTTCCATTCTGTACACACGGCGATTGTACCCGCAGTCCCATCCGGTGTTTCTTAGGGCTCTGGTGCTGTGTATTTGTCATGGTCACCCATGCATTCGGATCAGGAAACAGTACCGAACAGCGACCGAATTAAATTTGCCATGAGACACACAATGCTCAGTGTAGTTAACCCTTGAGATTGCGGATACGGTATTGCAAAAACATTGTTCAATTGAGTAGGAGATGCGAGGGATGCTGCGACATTGACGAGATGGAATGTGTGACGAGTGCGCTGAAAGCTAATCTGAAGTAGGCACAATGAAAGTTGTACGGTTGGTCAAGGGCCGAGGACAAACCGATGCAAGAAACCACACGTAACGAGCCAAACGGTCGACAAGAAGTGGAATGGGAGCGGAATGATAAAGTGAAGAATAATATAGAACGAATGCGATTGATGGTGAATGGGAAAATCTGTCGACCTCGTCACGTGGGGAATGTTGCGAATAATTTTAAGGGAAGGAGAGCGATGTAACGGATGGTGTATGCATAGAGTAACAGGGATTGGAATGAGTGGGAATGATTGCACATTGATTGGCCGAGTCGACACAACGTGAAGGGGAGGGAAAGTGTGGACAGGAGGTCTTGTGATGCATCATGTAGTTTGGTAGTTAGACGCGCTAGCTTGGTCCTCTTCCTCCGAGAGATAGCTTGTCGATGAGGGTGGCGGAATGGAGACGCAAGGATAGAGATTGTAAAGGAAGGGCGATGCATGGATGATGGATGGTAGAAACAGTGCACAAGTAGCTGAGCGTGTAGGTGGTATTACATTTTGTAAGTTTCAGAAGCGGCATCAGAGGATGGCGCGCTATGCGACAGCGGCCACTCGAGGCGAACCATTGAGGTTGTGGAGTGCAGGCCGACTATAAGCGACAAACTCGTGGGGAAGGTAGTGCTCTGGAGGTGCTTCGACATGTTTGTTGACGGAGAGCTCGAATGTAGTAGGAAGGTTTTCCTTGTCGTCCTCAGACAGGACTGAGGTTGAAAACTCTAAGGAGAACGATGAGGGGCTTGTAGGTGTCAAAGGGAAATCATCTGAGATGTCAGATATAGTTGTGGTGGCACTCATTGGTGTACTTGTGCCTGAAAGCAATGCGGAACGCTTCGGTGTTGCGGGGAAAGGGACAATTTGCTGTCGGTCATAGCGACCTCCCTGAAGATAGTACTGAACAACGAACGTTGCAGCCTTCGAGTAAAAGGCATAGGAGTATTTTTTCACCAGGGTCTCGGAGAGATCATTGACACGCTTGGCAAGGCGATTATCCAAGAGCTCGACAATTTCCTGACATTCCTCTGTCTCCTCAAAGAGGCGTCGAGGCTTGCCACAAAGAAATCGCGCAAGCGTCAAAGCGCCTAACGCTATCGACGAAGGAGGATATTTGATGAACTCGCGATAGAAAAGTGTCATCTCCATGAGGAACCGTGCGACGTGCTGGACCTTCTCTTCCTCGACGAAAGGATCGCAACACATCAGGCGAAGCCAAGCCTCCGCTGTAGGGTGGCCAAGAGTCCATTGGATCGTCGCAAGTACATGGCCTTCCATTTGAATGAAAGCCGATTCATCGTATGTTTCCCGACAAATCTGCGCGAGCTCTTGAACGGTGGGTACACGATCTTTGGCATCTTCGAACTTGGCCGCAATCCATAATGCTGCACATCCAACGAGCTGGTAGTGCTTGATATACACGATTCGGCGAGACACATAGCGGTCGACTATATTGAGGGTGAGATAGAGAGTCTCCGGGCGAAGGCGAAATGCAAAGTGGATCTCGACGAGAAAGTCCACCAGACATGGGCGCATATGCCACCGTATTTCAGGTTGTTGATCCATGGATTGTGCAGATGACATGGTATACCTCTTTTTATCATAGGAAAATCAACACCAAACCATCGGTGACATTTGGGCGGATCTCACCTCCATTTCATGCATATAGTATCGAATATCGTCACGGTATTCTTCCTCCAGAAGAACCCCTTGTCGTCGAAGAGCGGCAATTTGCGCGTCGCGTTGGCGTTGTTGAAGCAAAGCAACCTTGGCAGAGTATGGGGATTTGTGACTCGGAGCAAGAAGACCACCTGGAGTTTTGTGAATTTTAGATATCCCTGTCGGAGATGGACGCTTCTTTGGGTATGCGACCTTTCGAGAGCTTCGATAGGAAGAGATCGAAATATCTTTCATGTCTGAGTCAATGAGATTGGTATGCCTTGGCTGAGGAGGGTAATTGACCAACAAGAAGCTGGGAAGATGTTCCGCAAGGAGAGTAACACCGTTAGCATGGGTTGGAATAAGGACGAGAGACAGAGGCATGAATATGAAAGGTGCCTAAAGGTGGCACGGGGCACAGGGGACGTCTCGATTCACTGGTAGAGTGTGAGCCACGAAGGAAGTCCACACCACCTTGGACGAACATTTACTGGCGGAGGTTGAAATATGGTATCCAACGTGAGTTCCATTCGACGACAACCGATACCAGGTATTGGAATATCGGATCGTTTCGCGTGCCACACGGAAAACAAGTAAGGGTATCATTTAGTACTCACCGAGGGCAAGATGGTGATCATGCAATGACGACGAGCGCACTTTGATGGACGACGTCAGAGATGGCAGGTGGTTGAATGTGGCGTACACGGGGGACTAGATGAAATGGATCGTTGTCAGCGTGGAGGGTCGTGAGTACAAGGAGGGAATATGGAAGCGAAAGACAAATGACAAGTTCCACGTCGCGAGCAACGACGAGGAGGGGCGAGTCTTCTGAAACGAAGACTCGACAAGAAAGAGAGGGAAGGGACTACTTGAAATGAATATAAGAGCACAGCAACAACAACACGCTGGCTGGCATGGGATATTTATTTTAAAAAATGAAAAAGGAAGAAAGAAATACCCAAACATGTCTATAAAGGAAATTTAGGAAAATAAAAAATAAAAATAAAAAAGGGCAAGAAGCCCTGTCACAACATAACGACAGTGTCAAGCTTGGCTAAAATCCAAATCAGCTCATCCGAGACAAGCCCTCTGAGAAGCTTCTTGTTCTTGTCACATCGATTGATCAGTGACGATGGGCGTGATGCCGGCAACTCGCACAGCTGGCCAACAAGGGGACCCCCCTGCTGTCCATCCGCACCGACACGTGGAAGCAGCGCTCTACGCGCTCCTTCCCACGACCCCACGTTTTACAGTGTCGAGAGTAAAAGTGACGTATTTCCCGCGCATATAGTGCCAACTCACAAATGTAACTTCAGGCCTTTCAGGATTATGGCGCAGAACTCTTGTGTCTGCCAGAACCCATGTCAAGCAAGGCCGATCGATAGACACTGTGAATGCACTCACAATTTGCCTTGAATAATTTGCTGTTCGCCAATCCAATGTTATCATCCATGTATGCAGACGACGACCTTGACTCACCTGCGAAAGCTGACCACCGGACTTTCAGGGCACCTTGTTGGGTGATTATATAAAAAATTAAGGAGAATGGTGGTAGAGATCAAGTGAAGCGAGAGTCGGTATAAAGGAGAGACTGGCGAGTTGGATGGGTCTAGAGTGGATGCAACGCAACGACTGCAAGGAAAATCGTCTCGCAGTGAATCGAGCGTGAGTGTATCACGAGTAACAGAGCACGACTTTGTGCTCGTAAGAGAGTTAGCGTCGGGGGGAAGCGGATGGAGGATGGATAGAGGATCCAAGTCGAGCTTTTACCTCCCGCAATACGTGAAAAGCGTGTGCCGCTTATCCATTTGTCCTCTCAAGCGGACATGCGGCTTGTATTACTTACTTCGTCCTCGGTGATATTTGAGGCTTTCGTTCGGATTTGGCAGGATAACTCCACGTTGTCTGCCTGCAGGCATTGGATGTTAAGTAGTTGCTTATCAACTTTATGTAAGTTTATACTACGCTAGTCTTCTGAGAAGGGACACAAGCAGTACTCGTCTGCTGCAACGAGGTCATTGACCTGGCTTTGCAGTATACTATATGGCCCTGATATTCTGAGTCCTCATGTCCGTTTCGATTTTGTTGGTTCACGTCCGTCTGAACACCTTGTTTCGTAAGTTGCCACAGGGTTTGCGCTGGCTCCCACAGTGTACCTCCCATCAGTCACTTCTTATCAGGGCGCTCATCGTATATAGCTTCACACATCGTTCATCGAGAGGTACAGCCTGCGTTCCTATCGGATTTCCAAATTATGATCTAATGTTGTACTTAAACTGCTTATGCGGTGACAGGTGGTCCGCTCATCTCACAATTCGGCGCGCGGCGCCGCCGTGTCCACAGCGTCGGAGACCGAGTAAGAATGTCTGACAACAGCCTAGACGCTGCCGAGTAGCAACAGGTGGACTCAACAGGTTTATCACCTGCAGCTTATCCTCGATGAACCTCGTGCAAAAAAAAAATCGATGACGGGGATAAGACGACACACCGTCCACGGCATTCGGTAGGTACAAGAGCGCCCCACGTTTTGCTGGTTACCACGGAAGAATTTCTAAGAAGTCTTCCTTCATGGTGGATTCTCAGCGAACAAGCCTTTCCCGGCCCTCTCCCGAGTCCCGATTGGGTTTTGCCGCTTGCCAAGTCTGAAGATCTGACCCTCCCTTCGCCTGACAATAGCCGCCATCTGCGCTTGACAGGCGATGGTGCACGTAACAAGCGCATCTCACCCGAACAGCACATGCAAACCGCTCTAACTGATGTGGCAACATGCCCCAAACTCATAATTCATGGTGAAACAGTGAGAAGAATCGAACGAGCGGTATGAAACTATGTATCAATAAGGAATGTAGGCAAGGTCCACAGAGAGGGATTAGACGAACGGGGAGAAACGAAATCAGATAGTCACCAGACCAAGTATATATTTAGCATCCAGCTCAGTCTCTGCGTGCTCCGTTCATGAGTAAAGCCATGAGATCATGGGTAGGCTGGTTAGTGGACCCGCCACCGAAGCCTTGCTGCTGGAGGTGCAGTGGAAGCATATGTGGAGGAATTTGTTGCTGAGGCTGTTGGGGCTGCCTCAAAGCGATATGAGGTGGTTGAACCTGAGGGCCGTGTTGCCCAAATCCTCCACCGGGCCCGCGAAGTCCTCCATGCATGCCATTAGCCCCAGCAAGGCCCAACAACTGTGCTTGACTGGATCCGAGATTACCAGGATGAACGAGTCCCTGTAACGCGTTCGGACCCAACGTCCCTTGTAGCTGATGTGAGCCTGGGTGAGGGCCACGGATTTGAGGCCCACTGCTGAAGCCTAGCGAAGGTTGTTGGAAGTTGTTGAAAGGCGGTTGAAGCCCGTTTCCGTGTACTGTTCCATGGACGCCGCCATTCACCATCCCAACAGATGCATTGACGAACTGGCTGGGTTCATGGGGAGGCCGTCCACCCAGATTGGCGAGCCCGGGCGGTAAACGCTGTACTGAGGCGAGGTGATTAGGAGATGGGGCACCGCGGAACTGAGCTGCCTGCATCGAGATAGGACCATTCCGCCCTATGTTGCCATGCTGCAGATGGACCGAGGGTACTGGACCTTGATAAAGCTGGGTTGGGCCACGTTGCCCGCTGTTGAATTGCATGGACTCATCAGGGAAGTCAGAGAACATGGTGCTGCTCTGTCGACTGCGAGGAGGTGGGACAGAGCGAAGGCCAGGTACCATGCCATCTGGGACAAAGTTTCTATCATCATAAAGGGAGTCCATTCGACCGGGACCGAGCAGATGGAGATGGCCCTGGGCATTTTGCAAAGAATGTAGATTATTCGAGGGCGATCCGTAGCCTATATCAAGGCTGGGTAGCTCTGGAGCAACGCCGTGTCTCTGAGCCTGTTTTGGGAGGTATGAGAACTTGCTTTTGCCGAGTTGGATTAATGCTTACCTGCGCAGAGTTGTTGAGCATTGCAAAGATGTCTTCCATTGCTCTGGCTTCAGAATTATGGGGAGGCTGCAATCCTTGAAGGTCCATTTTCTGAGGGACGGGCTGTGACAACCCCGATGCACCTATCGGACCTTTAGCGAAGGGAGCTGGTTGGCTGTCTCTACTCTTCCCATCGAAGAACTTTGCAAATCGGCTACCTTTTGCAGCAGCGATACCCGAGCTTACAGGTTCGAACGTCTGAGCTGTGTGGTTATTCGAAAAAACCCCTCCAAGGCCGGGATCAGCAGCCAGTATGTGATCTGCAGGAAAAACCGTGCGATCACCTGCCAATGCCGGAGGTCCACGGTAGATTGCTTCAGATGCAGATGGATTTGGGAGGGCAAGCGCGTCTCTATGTTCATCGAACGGGGAGAATCCACTGTTGGGTCGCGAGGTGTCGGTCACGGGTGTAAAGTGTGAGGATGACTCGATTGGCTGACTAGCATTGACCCCGGCACCAACCGCATTTACGCCAACATTTCCATCCTTTTGGATAGACGACACTGGACTTCGAGAGGAGGTGGAGCGCACGGACGCAGCAACTGCATTTTGTGGATTCCGGGTCCCCAGTGCAAGAAGTCGAGATCCACCGGGAGGATGAGATTGAGAAATTTGGTTCGCTGAAATCGTTGCGTCAATAGAAGGCTTCGCCGTTGTGGACGGGTCGGATGAGGATGTGATCGAGAGTGGTCGCGAATTCTGTGGGTTCAATTTGTCGGAGGATTCGGATTCTTGACTGCTGAAAGCCAATGATGCGGAAATTTTTGGGGAAGAGGTAGACGCAATCGGGGTTGGCGCATCGGTAGTCACGCCGACGATCACGGAAGCTTCATGCTGTTCGCCAGGCGATGCCACAAGAGAAACACCTTCGCTCGAAGGAGCAGGTTTAAGGGTCAAATTTGCCCCGACCTCCAGAGATACACGAACTGCGACAATGATAAATGTAAGTGAACCTAGTAAACATTTGCAACGCACCTTGGGAACCATCATCGTGAGGACCAGTAGAGACATTTTCAATGGGATGAACTACAGGTGGGACTGCAGGGGAATCTGATTTCTTCTTCTCCTCTTCTCTTTTCATCATCAGACGGAAGAGCTGGATCTCGTCAAGCTGGTTTTCTGGAGCCTGAACAGGGGACGAAGCTTGGGTTTGCGACACTGAGAGACTGGCAGCCACTGGCGAGGTAGATTTATCTTTCTGCTGCATTTCCTTCCTAAACGCCTGGATCCCATCCAATTCCCCACCGGAACGGTGGCCGCCAATAACTCCACTGCTTGGGATGTAAGTATCCATCCAAGCAGGCTCTTTCTCGCGCTCGCGATCTTTGCGGTCATCACGGTCTTTACCATCTTCGCCGGGCTTCCTATCCCTACCACTCGATCTCTTTCCCCGACTATCTCGATCATCTCCAGTAGCCCAGCGTCTGTCGACACGATCACCTCCATCCCATGTTGGTCGGTCACGGCGATCGCGCTCGCGAATTTCCCTTTCGCGCCTAGCAGCCATACGTTCATCTCTCTTGCCATCATCTCTCCACCGCCTGGGGTCTTCGAGCTCGGAATCACGTTCAAAATCCCTGTCGCGGTCGTCTCTATCCCTTCGGTAACTATATCCGTCATCACGGTCCACTCGCCGGTCCTCTTTGTCACGTCTTGAAGGGGAGCCTTCACGGCGGGGCCGGGAGGAATCTCGTACTTTGGAACGCGGTCGTTCGCGATCG
>JBBPNM010000247.1:0-12253 GCA_038090895.1 Boletus bicoloroides
GAAAAGAGAAAGACGCGACTGAGCACGACCTCGCGCATACATCCGACCCCGGTTTCATCGCCTTCTTCTCGAGGCTCCCTAAAAAGACACCCTCAGACGATGGCGTCGTCCGTCTCTTTGACCGCAACGACTTTTACTCCGTGCACGGACCAGACGCGCTCTACGTCGCGACACACGTCTTTCGCACCAACTCGGTCGTGAAGTATCTCGGCGCAGGTGGAAAGACCGCCGGACTCCCAAGCGTCACGCTCAGCCACACCCTCGGCCACACGTTCCTGCGCGAGGCATTGACAGTCAAGCAGCTCCGCGTCGAGATCTGGGTACCAGCACCAGGTCAGGGGCGCAAGGCCGCGAAATTCGTACTGGAGAAGGAGGCAAGTGACGCGATACGTTTTTATTTGCGCGCTGACGCGTCCCTAGGCATCGCCAGGAAACCTCCAGGCAGTCGAGGACCTCCTTTTTGCAAACTCGGACATCCTCTCTGCACCCATCGTCGTTGCCATCAAAATCGCGTCGGCAGCCAGCGGCGAAAAGGCAAAGACAAAAAACATCAGCATCGCCTACGCCGACACAAGCGTTCGCGAAATTGGTGCAGCCGAATTCGTAGACAGCGACCTCTTCTCGAATACAGAAGTGCGCGCGCGTCTACACATTGTGATTCAATCTGACTCGTCGTACAGTCACTCATCATCCAGCTTTCCGTGAAAGAGGCTATCATACCTACGGGCACGGCATCTGGCACCACCGACCGTGATTTCGACCTCAACAAGCTCAAAGCAGTCCTCGAGCGATGTGGTGTCGTCGTCACAGAACGAAAACCTAGTACGTGCTTGTCTCTCATCTCTCCCTCCTCTCTGACTCGCGTACATACAGGCGAGTTTACCACAAAAAATATCTTGGAAGAAATAAAAAAGTTGACCGGATCCGAGGAAACAGAAGACGCACCCAGCTCTAGCAGTGCGCCATCCCCTTTTCTAAAGGGCTTTCATGCTTATGCATTCACAAACAGGTGTTCCTGCGCCAGGTGCTCTATCTGCGCTCGTCATCTACCTTTCTCTTCTTTCAGATCCTGCGAATCACGGCGCATATAGGCTGAAAACTCATGATCTTGCTCAATACATGCGTTTGGATGCTAGTTCCGTGAGGGCATTAGCGTTGGTCGATAACGAAGGAGGGGTCTGTCTCAACACTCGCTGTATCCTCTTCCTTCATCATGTACTCACGCATTCACAGGGTAGCCTGAACAAGTCGTCCACACTGTTGGGGCTTCTTAACAAATGCAAGACTGCGCAAGGAACCAGACTGCTCGCAACTTGGCTAAAGCAACCTCTTGTCAACTTGCACGACATACGTGAGTCAGAGTTCGCCTCATTTAACCCAATGTACTTGGAGTATTGTTTTCCTGTGTTGAATTCAGGTATTTGTCTTCACAGGGAAACGACAAGATCTGGTAGAAACCTTTGTAGATGATTCATCAACAAGACGTGCCCTGCAGGTAACGGACATCATTCATAGTCTGGTCGACAGTTTCAGCCTCACCACTCTCGATGACCTGATCCCAGGATGACTACCTCAAACTAATGCCTGATCTTCACCGGCTAAGTAAACGGTTCAAGAAAGGTGTCGCTTCGCTTGAAGATGTCGTTCGCGTGTATCAGGTGGTAGTGAAGGTGGCATACTTGTCAATATATTCGTTCTTTATTGCCGATTGATGACTGCAAACAGATGCCAGGTCTCCTTGAAACCCTCGAGGATATCCAGTTCGAACACGAGGCACACAGAAAACTTGTGGAAGAGGTGTATCTAACACCTTTTAGGGTATGTTCCTTGATTTTGGTCCCTGTCCGCAGTTGGATACATATAGACTGTCGATTTTCAACCTCGCCAATAGACCCTCTCCGATAATCTCTCCAAATACTCTGATATGGTGGAGACCACCCTTGACCTTGCTTCACTCGACACGCATACGTACACAATCAAACCGGAATACGACGAAGGCTTGCAAAGGTTGGCCACCAAACTCATGGAGGTGGGTTGTCTCGGAGTTCAGTATAGAATAGAAAAAAACTGATCGATTGAATATTGCGAAATATTCACTAGGCAAGGGATGGACTGGATGCTGAGCACCGCGCTGTCGGCACAGATCTCGGACTCGACGTGGAAAAGAAACTTCATTTGGAAAATTCCGCAACTTATGGATATTGCTTCAGGTTGACGAAGAATGTATGTTCTCGCTGCTTATTGATCGTGTCTATGCTGAATTCCTTGTTTGGTGAGTTAGGATGCAAAAGCCATTGCAAAGAACAAGAAATGTATCGAGCTCGGAACGGTCAAATCAGGCGTATACTTTACCACCAAGACACTGAAGAGTCATGCAACAGATTATCAGGAGACGAATGAAGAGTATCAGCGCACTCAGTCAGGGCTTGTTAAAGAGGTTGTGAACATTGCCTGTGAGTTCCCAGCATTTTAAACAGGGGCGTAACCAACAGGCCGTATAGCAACATATACCCCTGTTCTGGAGAAATTGGACCATGTCCTTGCTCACCTCGACGTCATCATCAGGTCCGTTCCCAATACCCTTCTCTGACCTACGCTAACCTTTTTGTGTTCGTAGCTTTGCACATGTTTCGGTCAACGCCCCGGAACCATACGTCAAGCCTAACGTCTCTGAGAAGGGTAAGCTCCTGATCATTCCTTTGTCTGATAGCTGACGCGGACCGCGATATGAAGGCGAGAGCAGCCTCGTGCTGCAAGAAGCACGACATCCTTGTCTTGAGGTTCAAGATGAAATTAGTTTCATACCTAATGATGTCGAAATGGTCAAAGGAGAGGGGGAGTTCCAGATTATAAGTATGACTCGCCCCTTGTTCATGAGCGCCGCTGATTGTCGCAACCGTCATTATAGCGGGGCCTAATATGGGTGGAAAGAGCACATATATCCGACAGGTGATGACAATGCCCCCAGGACACTGAGCTCAGGCGAACTAAGTGGCTTTTAGGTCGGCGTGATAGCTCTTATGGCCCAGACCGGATGTTTCGTCCCCTGTTCCTCGGCTACTCTCCCTATATTTGATTCTATTCTATGCCGTGTCGGTGCGGGGGACTCGCAGCTCAAAGGCGTGTCAACGTTTATGGCCGAGATGCTCGAAACTGCGTCGATTCTTAGGGTAGGTCGTTCCCTCGCCTCGCCTCTTTCCGAAAATTGACTTGTTGCAGTCCGCCTCAAAGGACTCGTTGATCATCATTGACGAGCTTGGAAGAGGTGAGAATGCTGCACGTCTCTGGCAGAGCTCCTGAGCGCTAATAATCCAATCAAAGGAACTTCGACCTATGATGGTTTCGGGCTCGCGTGGGCAATCTCAGAGTACGGGCTTCGTCTTTCAATTTTTTGCGATACGCTGATATCCATTCCTTCTCAGACACATCGCATCAAACATCCGGGCTTTTTGTCTCTTCGCAACCCATTTCCACGAGCTCACAGCACTCGACCAAGAAATTTCACATGTAAAGAATTTGCACGTCGTCGCACACGTCGGACAGGAAGGAGAGTCACAAGAACGGGATATCACACTCCTGTACAAGGTTCAGCCCGGTGCGCACTTGGTCCACCAGTTGCTGCACCCGCATATATGCTGACTTGGGCTGTCAGGCGTCTCGGACCAAAGCTTTGGTATCCACGTCGCCAAGCTGGCAAACTTCCCAGAAAATGTCGTCAAGGTGCGTTTTCGCTTGGGTTTATAGAATGCCTCGTGACATGCGCAATCCAGCTGGCGAAGCGTAAGGCGGATGAGTTGGAGGACTTTGTGGTAGGCCAACATCCCGAGCCCCAGCACTCGGACGAAGTGGTGGAGGAAGGCATACAGATCGTTGAAGAACTCCTCCGAACGTGGGCAGAGTCGGGCATGGATGGAGAAGACGTCGTCATGGAGGATGTCTCCGCGGACACACAACTTGAAGAGCTCCGTCGATGTGTCGAGACGTTCGGACCTCGCATACATGGCAATGCCTGGGTACAGTCGATGATATCCTCGTTGTGACCACCTCGCTTCGTGGTGCATTTTCATTTTGGGACCCTCTTGCTACATACATAGTTGCTGTATAATACGTACATACACGTCCATCCGCTATTGTGCTTGTTCCTCTGCATCCATGTCATCGTTTTCGTCTTCCTCCGCATCTCCATCTTTGTCATCGTGTCCAGACCCTGGCTCAGGTTCGTTGACTTGGTTCACTGCCGACGTGGCTGAGGCCGCAAGCCTTTTCTTTTTGCTAGCTTCGCGCGCAGCGATAGTCACGTCCTCCCCAAAGAGGCGTAGGCTGAACGCACTATGTGACACCCAGGTAAGTCATGCACAGAAGGACGGATCCCCGGTGAAATATGTACCTTTTTGCTTTTTTGTCGATCATGAGCGTGACAGAGACGTTCGACTTCCAGAGCGGCAACACGAGATCGCGCGAAAGACTACCAAAAGTACGCTCGTTGGGGCCATCGGAGACAAGAAAGGATCACTCACGTCGTATCGGCAGACTGCGACGCAGGAAAGCGCACGACGTAACTTCCAGAGCCTAGCGGCACTTAGCGCCCCTTTCCGGTGCACACATATGTATCTCAAATCACTCACCTCTCGCTTCGATCGCCGACTTGAACGGTTCCTGAAAAGACGCACACAACGGATAATACGTCTGCAACAGCACCCTCAACGTTGCGAAATCTGCCGTCATGATCGTCGTGGGGTCAATGTAAGGTAACACGACCGGTAGGCCTTCGCCAAGGATACGGAAATGGGCGTCCATGCCTCGACCGGCTTCTTGCTTCGTGATGACCTTGGTGCCGCTCGTCATGAGACGCATGCGGGTGTAGTCGTTGTTGGCGAGGACGGATTTAACGAGGTCGTTGGTGAGGTAGAAGGAGCGGACGGCGTCGCCTTCGGGGTTGCGGACGAGGACGTTGGCGGAAGGGAAGTCGGAGGTGAGGTGAAGTTGTTGCCTGTCGGTGGCGGTTCGTCAGTGTGATTTTGGGTGGAAGGCAGAGGGGTTTTACATGCAAGTCGCGAGTGCGGGGTCATCGGGCGATAAAAAGGTGTAGGGCATTTCTTTGAAAGAGGGATCGGCGACCCTCGATTTGCTCGTGTAGGCGGTTGGCGTGGAGCGTGATCGCTCGGCGGCTGGTTCGTCGTCGATGATTGTGGCGTCGTCTTCCATGGTGATGGTAGGCTCAGCGGACGACATGCTCGCACTTGGCACTTCTTCAGGCTCGTTCGAGGAGACATTGGTCTCCAGTTTGAGCTTTTTGCTTTCTGGAACAACCGTGTCCGCCTCCTCGGCCACGCGTTTCCTTGTCATCCATCAGTACACGCAAGAGGGGGGATGTTTTGGCGAAATCTCACCCTCCTTGTTTGTTGTTCGATGGCCGATGATTCTCTTTGCGCTCCAGGACTGCAACGAAAAATCCACCCGTATCTTGTAGATGCGGGTAAATCCGGATGCTGGGTAGCACAAACACGCCACGGTCAACGTACACATGATCAATGGGATACCATCCACATACCAGCGTTCGAGGTTCAGTGTGCCAACGTTACTCGGTGGCCAGTGGGTCTCGAGCATTTTTGACTCCGCGCGCTTGTCTTCGGGAATCATTTCTATGTAGGCAGCCCAGGAAGCGTGGGATGTGTCGATGGAACGGCCAACGGTCGGCGACCAGTGGGTGATCCCAGGTCGACGAATCAACTCGGGCAATTGAGACGATACATCCACCAACTCGAACTCTGACGACGAAAATAGGTCAAGGAAAAGTCGCGAGTATTTCGATTATCCCTTACCTGGGTGAGAATTCAGAGCGGCAGCTATGACAGCTTCGTTTTCGACGGGATTCAAAGAGCAAGTGGAGTAAACGATGCGACCATCTGGCTCGAGCATGCGCATGGCACGTTGAAGGATACGAACTTGAAGCCTTGGAGAATGTCATCAGAGGCGAGGCATCTTTAGGGGGCAGAACGAACCCATGCAAACCGTTTCCATCCAAGGGTTGCCAACGTTTCCAGATGCCAATGTTCTTTCGCAGCGTTCCATCTCCGCTGCAAGGTACGTCGCAGAGGATACGGTCGAAGAGAAGTTGACTCGGGGTCTTTTTGACTGAGCGACGTTTTTCGACCGTTGTCGATCGAAGGACGGGATAAATCGACGCATCCAGATTGGTGACCATGAAGGAGGGACTTGGGAGACGAGCGGATTGGTGAATGAGAAGGTGAGAACGTCTGGAATCGCTGTCGTTGGCGATGAGGAGGCCGGGGGGTGTTGATGTTGCGGTGGCGGTATCGTTTGCGTGTAATGCTTCAAGTAGTTGGGCTGTCTTACAACCGAAATTGGATATGCGAAATGATCAAATAGTTGATTATTTACCTTGGATCCAGGTGCCGCGCACATATCGATGACCTGTACATGATGAGAAGGTTATAATGTGAATCAACTATGCACTAACCTTGTGATGAGGCTGGACATCGAGGAGGAGCGGTGGCAACATGCTCACGGCTTCTTGCCGGGATATATTTCCCTTGACGATAAATAAGTTGCTTGTCAGGCCAATCAATAGAGAAACCGACCACTTCGGTTTCATGCACCAAAAAGGAGTGGAACTTCTTGAACTCGGGTGATTTCCTCAAAACCTTTTTGGATACATTGAATTGCCATGCAAGCCCGTCGGGGTACCTGTGTACCGCATACGCTTGAGCTGTACAAATAGACGACTGAAGCTCACCATGGGATTTGAGCGGGAGGGGGGATAACTTCGTCCTCAAAAGTGACGTTGTGTAGTATGGGGACGTAGGTATCCTTGATCGTATTCCCGAGAGTTTGAGCTATCCTTCAGTCAGAGTGAGAACAGGACGGTTCCTCCGTGAGTGGTAACAAGCCATACTGTCTACTCCCGGCTATCCGGAATGTGGTTGGAAGGGGCCGGCGTAACGAATCCATGAATGTTTCCAATTCATCGTCCGGTATTATCTTCTGCGCCTTGTAGTACGTCGTGAACCGCTCGTTATGCATATCTGCCCGTTCAAGCATCCCCCGATCATCGTCCTCTGGCGGGGGGCGCGCTGCGTTGCGATCAGACTTTCCTCGGCCGCGTCTACCTCTTCTCTGTAGAGAAATTCGAATGATAATTCACGCATGATAATGTAAAACAAACGTACAGCCATCTTGGTTCGAGATGATATCGAAACTACCAGCGGTTGTTTGGAACGCAAGGCTTTGCCAAACAACCGCTTTTGGTCAACACATGCGACGCGCGTCCTCGTCCACTTCAATCATCCAATAGATCCTTCGTGACGTCCAACATGGCGCAACGTCCCACCGCAGAAATCAAGGTTCCCTCAGAAGACCCCAAGAAGAAGAAAGAAGAGGAAGAGAAGAAGGCCGCAGAGAAGAAAGCTGGCACGTCTAAAGTGAACGGTGACAAAAAGGACGAGGATGAGGAGTTGGTGCGTCAGACGGACGTGATCAACGTGCCAAGTACTGACAGTTTGTACCATAGTCAGAAGAGGATGCTCAGCTCAAGTCTGAACTGGAGATGTTAATCGAGAGATTGAAGGTACGCCGTCACCCTTCCGTAGCCCGTGCTCGCACATATGTCTCGATCAGGAACCCAACACTGAGCTATACAGACCTGCTCTCGAGACTCTGCGTGTACTCATAAGAACGTCCACATCTTCTATGACATCGGTTCCTAAACCTCTCAAGTTCCTCCACCCTCACTACCCCGAGCTCCAGAAGCTTTTCGACGCGTGGTCCCCGTCAGAGGACAAGGCAAGTGTTTTCATCAGACTCGTACCGCGCGCTCATCGTTTTGTAGAGTCTCTTTGCGGACATTCTGTCCGTGCTTGCCATGACGTATTCAGATACCCAGCCACGAGGGACCCTCCGGTACCGGTTACTCTCGGCCTCTCTCCTCTCATCATCATCGACGATACCGGAGCCAGGTTCCTGGGGACACGAGTACGTCCGCCATCTCGCAGCAGAGCTCGGAGAAGAATATACGATCCGACAAGAGGGTGAGGAGGCGGCTTCGTCTCCTCCTGCCAAGGATGCAACTGCAAAACCTGAACCTGTCAATATTCCTGGGACTATTGATGACTTACGCGCACTCGCATTGGAATGTGCAAAATTCTTCCTCAGCCATAACGCTGAGCCTGACGCTGTAGATCTCTTTGTGGAGCTCGAGATGGTAGATCGAATAGCAGGGTTGATTGATGTCAACACGTTCGGACGCGTTTGCACGTACATGGACCGGTCAGTGACGATATATATCAGGTTCTCGTTATATCTCAAAGTCCACCTCTAGATGCGTAACTCTGCTACCACCTCCCGATGACGTCGCTTTCCTACGGGCTATCCACAGCATCTATCTTCAGTTTTCCAAGTTCCCTGAGGCCCTCAGCGTAGCAGTCCGTCTAAATGACACAGAGTTGATTCGACAAGACTTCAATGCATCCGGGAATCCGTCAGTTGTCATTCTTCTGGGCTTCTTTTGCCATGTTCTGAGCTGAAAGTCCAGGATAATGAGGCGCCAGTTGGCACTCCTCCTCTCTCGTGCTCAGATACCATTGGAGTGGTTACAGCCCTCAGCTTCCGAAGATGCTGACGCAGAAACAGAACTCCCCGAAGATATCGTGGAATGCCTCAGCAACACTCACCTCAGCAGATTCTTCAGAGAATTTGGTAAAGAAGTTGGTGTTGCGGAACCCAAGAGTCTGGAAGATGTATACAAAAGCCATTTGGAAAACACGCGTAAGCAACCGTTTCTCAAGCTCAAGTTGACAAGAACACAATTGTTTTACTCGCAGGGGGAGGTTTGTCTGCGAACGTCGACTCTGCCAGAGGAAACCTAGCAGGCACATTCGTCAACGCATTCGTCAATGCTGGGTTTGGAAACGATAAACTTATGGTTGAAGCAGAGGAGGGTAACAGCTGGGTGTACAAGAACAAGGATCACGGTCGGTCGCGTATCCCGCGCCATTGCACATACTAATACATCGCAGGTATGATGAGTGCCGCGGCCAGTCTTGGGCTCAGCTTGCTTTGGGACACAGACATCGGTCTCAGTCACGTAGACAAGTACACGTACTCATCAGAGGAGCACATCAAGGCTGGCGCCCTTCTTGCTACAGGTCTCTTGAACTCGGGTGTTCGCACGGAAGCCGACGCTGCACTCGCCCTTCTCGGGGAATATACAACGAATTCGTCGCTGCCCCTGAAAACCGCCTCCATCGTTGGCCTTGGGTTGGCGTACGCCGGTTCGCACCGTGAGGACCTACTTGCTCATCTCCTACCTGCGGTAGCGGATGAATCTACTTCAACCGAGGTTGCCGCGCTGAGCGCTCTTTCTCTTGGCTTCGTTTTTGTTGGAAGTGGCAATGGTGAAATCACCAGCACTATTCTCCAAACTCTGATGGAAAGAGACGAAAAATCGCTCGGAGACAAGTGGGGACGGTTCTTGGCTCTAGGACTCGCCCTTCTTTACGTTGGTAAATACGTTCACCATCGCCCTCTAGTGGATGACATGCTGACCGGAAGTGTTTAGGACTCCAGGATGCGTCGGATGCAACGCTCGAAACACTCAAAGCTATCGAGCATCCGATCTCAAGACAAGCCCAAATTCTCGTGGAAGTCTGTTCGTTTGCTGCCACGGGAAATGTTCTACGAGTGCAGAGACTACTCCATCTATGTGGCGAACACCTAGAAGCCGTGAAGGAGAGGGAAGAGAAGAAGGAAGAAAAGAAGGAAGAAAAGAAGGAAGATGAGCAGAAACCAGACGATACCTTCTTGTCATTCGCCGTGCTTGGAATCTCTATAATTGCAATGGGTGAGGAGATCGGTTCAGAAATGTCTACGCGACAGTTCAATCACTTGGTAAGCTTGAATGATTTATTGC
Organism: Boletus bicoloroides; assembly: GCA_038090895.1. Taxonomy (NCBI): domain Eukaryota; kingdom Fungi; phylum Basidiomycota; class Agaricomycetes; order Boletales; family Boletaceae; genus Boletus; species Boletus bicoloroides. The sequence goes on from JBBPNM010000247.1 coordinate 9,929, forward strand.
GTGGAACGTGCTTACAAGTGACGACAGATGCACTATGGCGATCCCATCATCCGCAAATCTGTTCCCCTAGCTCTTGGTTTGATCAACGTTTCAAATCCTCAACTGCCTGTGCTCGACACGCTCTCGAAATACAGTCACGACAACGACCTCCAAGTTGCGCTCAATGCCATCTTTGCAATGGGTCTGGTTGGCGCGGGAACTAACAACGCTCGTCTTGCCCAAATGCTTCGGCAACTTGCTGGGTACTACTACAAGGAGCCCGATTGCTTGTTCACCGTACGCATTGCACAAGGATTGATACACATGGGCAAGGGCACGATAGGGCTCAATCCTTTCTTCTCTGACCGTAACATCATGAGTCGGCCCGCCGTCGCTGGTTTGTTAGCGACGCTGACAGCGTTCACGGATGCCAAAGCTTGTGAGTGGTACACGTTTTATCCTTGACGATACCAAACTCAAGTTTGAATGCACTACAGTCGTGCTAGACAAGTATCATTGGATGCTGTACTACCTCGTGACCGCCATGTACCCGCGGTTCTTGATCACACTTAACGAGGACCTCGAAAATCTTCCAGTGACGGTTCGTGTGGGCCAGGTAAGTCGAATTCTGTTTTCGAATCATTTTGGCATGGTACTCATGGGATCAACAAGGCCGTTGACGTGGTCGGACAAGCTGGAAAGCCTCGCACGATCTCCGGTTTCCAGACGCACCAAACGCCGGTGCGCTTGGGTACGACAGAGAGAGCAGAGCTGGCGACGGAAGAGTATATCCCATATGCACATGTTCTGGAGGGATTCGTCATCCTGCGAAAGAATCCTGGGTACGAAAAGGAAGATGCAATGCAATTGTAATTTTGGGCCGCGTGTACTTTGGAATAATATGTTCACTTTGAATGCCCTATGCATGCTGCGCATTCTGGCACTAGAGTTGGGATACAATACAAAGTGCGTAGTATCAAGGAATAAAAGAACCATAGATGAACCTCTCAGGTATCGTACAAAAGGGCACCTAGTGCGTGATCGCATCATCTACCCTCCACAACGTCCTAATCGCCCCATTGAATCCCGTAGACTGGATCCCAGCTGCAAGATGGAGCACCGGCGTCGACCTGTCCCCCACGGCTACAGACAAGAATGCAAACTCGGAATTCGTGTATCTTTCCTGAATGATACGCATGACCATGAGCTTTCCGTCTTGCATTGCGAACCAGGATTCGAACGGCTTTCCGCGTGCTGCACACCGTGACGGGCAAGGTAAACCCAACGGTGGTTTCGGAATGCCTGTACAGCGTCTTCGTTGGTAGACGCATCACTGGTGACGGTCTCGAGCTTCATATCTGGGAGAATGTTCGTTTGATTGCGAATCCTCTCGATTTCGCGATCAACCCCTGGTAGCTCGCATAGCTTGATGTTTGCGCTCGGCCGGGCCTGACCGACGGCCGCAAACGATATCACATGAGGAGACGTAGATATCCACGAGACTTTTCTCCAGCTTTCGATGCGGATCTGCAGCATGGAACGCGAGGTTTGTAAATTTCGATGTGGGACACCACCAAATGCGCGAGCCCAGAAACACGGACGACCACAAATCCCGCAACACTAGCTTCACTCTGTTATCTCTATATGTATGCGGGTCCTTGGTATGTTCCGATAATTGCGAGCATAGTTGCCGAGTGAGCAAGGAAGGGGGACATGAACAGGTGGGCTAGTGTTGGGAACTATAATGATGATGGGTCCACGTTCGGCAGCTTGTTGGAGGTCCAAGAACCCGTCCTTGTCCACCACTATGACTTTGAATGTCCGACAGTGTCACGTGATGTGTTTACAAACTCAGATTGAACTCCGCTGGCATGATCGACCGAGGTCCTCACTTTCCTTATTTGGACAGTAGTGACTTGAAGAAATTTGGCAATTCGGCGCAGTGCAGTAACGCGATGTCCACGTTCACCGTTTCCTCGCTATATCAATGGCCTCGGCACTGCACCCCCAAAGCACGCGAAATAGTCCTGAACATCATCAACTCAGCCAAAACACCCATGGCAACCAAGGACATCTACAACCTTGCCGTCAAACCCGCTCGCGCTAGCACGCCGGCACCTCACGCGGGTGAAGAAATACGTTCCATGAGGCAGGTTTGCTTTGTGCGCCGAGAATGTCGGAAAACTCACTTGTATCCTGAAACAGGTATCTGAAGACGGTCGTCCTCCGTGATTTGGCCGCCCAGAACCGTGTCGAAAAGGTCAGGACGCAAGGCGCGTTCACGGCGTGGTTGTGGAGACCTAAACAAGCCCCTCTGGAGAGTCCAATCAAGCCGAAAGCCGCGAC
>JBBPNM010000248.1:0-12247 GCA_038090895.1 Boletus bicoloroides
GTGGTCCTTGCTAACGAACCGGTTGCCGGTCGCCGGCCGGAACGCATACCGCCACGGAAAGACCGGAACTCACTGCCACAGTGGGGCTGAATGGAGCGGTGATATCTCCATTAGTGTAACCTCAGAGGGTGTTAGCGATTTGACTCGAGTGACGTTTCAAGGATAGTCGGGAAAAGGAAAGAGAGAAAGGGCGGAAGCGAACCTGAGGCGATCTTATGAAGAGGCCGCGGATACGCGAGAGTGGCCGATGAAGGACATATTCGACGGCTCGATACGAAGGAAGCCATGTTGCGGGGCCGAGGTCGGTCGGAATAGCGCAAATAAGCGGCCGGAAGGTGGCGAGAACGGAAGCATAGACTTTTTGATGGAGGCGGCCGACGCTGTCACAGGGTGGGCTCATCCTGTTAGCGGGTGGGGCCTCGTCTGAATAATCGGAAACTTATCCACGTCAAAAAATGTTGGAAGAAAATGTTGGAGAAACGTCATGCGAAAATACTCGAGATGGTGATCGTGGCCCGACGGTACGGGTCACACATATTTGAAATAAGAAGCTACCAGACACGTTATTCGGATCTGCAGATAGCAAGCACCCGGGTGGATGTCCCCGAATGGGCAGAGAGCATGCCAAGAAAAGAAGGTGTGATGGCAGTCACGGTGTCACATAGGGAATGTTTTTTTTTTTTTTCTTGCAAGATCTGACATCCAACACGGAGTGGGGGAGAGGCAATGTCCACCACCGCCTCTATGTCAACTGCACGCGACGCAGCTCAGTCCTCGCTACTACTGGCAGTGGAGTGGAGCGAGGACAGCACCGGGATCTCGCTGAACTGCGTGGTCAGTCATGTACGTATATGTGCTTTCCCCATCTTTGCCGTAAATAAACATTGACAGACCTGCCTCGAATCGAACCGATCATTCAATCGCGTCAACTTGAACAGCTTCATCACGATCTCCCCTTCCCATTCAACTTCCTTCATTCCATAGCCGTTATCCGTTATTTTACAAGTCGGCTCTCGCCTTCCCGCCAAGATCACTGCCTTCTCCCAAATGCAAACTCAGGTTCTCCTACAACCTCCTCTCTCCACTCTTGCCCATCAATCCCTCCTCCCTGCTACCATCCCCCGTGCCCTTTCCGTTCTCCTTCTCCCCTCCCCCTCCCTCACCCTGGACAAGCAACAACCCCACACGGCCCAATCTGGCCCGAGCTACTCTCCTACCCTCCATGTCCTCCTCGATGATGATGATGATGTCCCCTGTTCCGGTCCCCGTGATCATACATCATTAACTTCTCCACAGCAACATCCCATTTTAGTTTCAAATCCATCTCGGCCGACTCCCCATTCCCGCAATCCCCGTACCCGGGTCATCTCTCCCTCAAATCCCAGTGCACGTCCTACTACCCAAACAGAACCCTCGGCTCACATATCCTCTTCTCCATCGCCCCCACGAATGCGTCTCACTCCATTGTTTCCCTCGCCTCACAGTGCACCACATCATCTGAATCATTTCGCATCATCGGAAACTTCCTATCCTCCCAATATGGATCATTACTCAATCGCGAACCTTGCAGACCGCTATTTACGGGCTAACGATAAATACTCCCATAATCAGCATCCCTTGCTAGATCAACGCCGCATGTCCGAACCGGCCATGTATGGTAGCGCAGCAAGCGGTTACCCATCCAATCCAGCCGATCTCTCAGACGCCCGATACCATCAACTCCATCACCAATTTTCGTACGTCTCCCCCCCATCCTACCCTGCCCATTCCTCTTCTCCCCTTCTGCGCTCTCCAAACACTCGCCCTCTCAGTGACCCGTCGTGGAAAGAAGATCATCATCTTCCATTACACCACTACGACTCTGTCGAGGTAGAAGAACCATTGTCTCCCCTGAACCCCACTTTTTCTGGTGGAGAGAGCCCACCTCCCATGGGTATCTCAGGGGTCATGTTCGGATCCCTTCACGACGACTACGGTCCATCTCCTCCAGGCACGGGTACATCCACTTCCTCCAACGCACCCGCCACGCACCAACAAGCCAATACGACTGGTGGACCAAGTTCACCCTCGAATACCAAACAATATTCCTTCGTCTCTTTGCCAGGAAATGGCGTGAAAAAGCGCCCACGGCGCCGTTACGACGAGATCGAACGCTTGTACCGGTGCTCTTGGCAGAATTGTACTAAAGCATACGGTACCCTAAACCACCTTAATGCGCATATCACGATGCAAAAGCATGGCTCAAAGCGTAGTCCTAATGGTAAGCTTACCCTCCTTCGACCATTCCAAAAGCACCATACTGACAAACAGGCGCCTTTAGAATTCAAAGAACTTCGCAAACAATGGCGTAAAGCGAAAAAGGAAGAGGCAGAAGTCGGGGTACTCGATGTGGTGCGACATGGATCCCATCCGCACCAACACCCCTCGCAGCATCATTCCTCCCGTCACTCCATGTCGGATGCCGACTATCAGGCCCACAACATCCGCCCTCCATTCGACTATGCCCGGCATCCTGAACGATCAATCCAACCTATCGCTCCTTTAGATGACCCCCAACGAGATGTTTACCCTCGCAGATCACAACGATACGGTCCGTTCGTCTCCCCGCACCCCCAACACGGCGGGGTAGCATATCCACATCCTCAAGCGCATGGCGTCAATACATCAAACCTCTCTATGAATCGCCTACCAGCGAATAGCACACTCTTGACGCCACTACCGGGCTATGTACCGTCCACCGTCAGCGGTGCCGCGGCTTTCGACGCATACAGTTCCTACGACCTATATCGTAGTGACAGTCGTTCAAGAACCGACCACGGAAGCCTTGGGAGGCATGGTGACAGAGGGAGACCGCGCTCCAGTCACGATTGGCCACAATCATGATTGTTCATAGCAATGATACCATCAATCGACATGCCCGACTTCCATTTTTCGCCCTCTCGTCTTCTGCCCACGAATCTCCACTGTACACTTTACGCCACCCGCATCGTCTGCGAAAAAGAACCTTCCGTTTTGTTCTCACTGGCGGGAATTAATATTCGCGAACACAGCCCCAAGCTCAACACTTTGTCCGGTGCAATCGCTACGCCACGGGCACAATAGGTAGCTTTGCTTTTTTACGTGGACATATTTTATTACCTTTATGCCCCAGATATAACGTTGAGTCACGTCGCTAGTAATCACGGGATTGTAAGGTAGAGTTTTTTCCATATAATTTACATATGGATGTGGATAAGGATGTGTGTTGGATGTGATTCAGCACCGTCCCAGAGCCTTTGGGGGCAATTTCCAAGGGCTTCAATGTTGGTGGACGCAAGAGCACAACACGATCGTGCCTTGTTTGCTGTTCTTATTTTTCACAACTCTTTTGCGATCGGCACCAATGCGTCCGTGACTCGTGTGAGTCATACATGCTCCCTCACCCGCACTACTAGTATGATGTGAGTGCTAAACGTCCGGGATACATCTGAACATTGAACCTTGATTTTTACCGTAAGGTGCTGCAATACTTTGCTTCCACGAGGCTTGGACCAGTAGGGTGGTATTGGTGCATGTGCACCAGGCAGCCCATTGGCACTTGGTGAGGTTTAGCTTATCACCAACTTAACTCATGTAGAGAGTTTGAATCTATATATGACGAGACCTTTCTCCACGTTACCGTATAACTGATTATCGCTCAGGCACCCAAGTGCTCAAAGGTGTTCGTCACCAGGATTAATTCCGCGTCGGGCCTACTTTATGGCCGACCATACTAGTATGTAAGCGAGGAACGAACCGATACCGATTCAAGGAGGAACTACGGACTCACCCCTCTACTCTCACGAGACCCTTCCAGTGCCGTGCAATTATCAGAACAGCCATCCAGAACCTCGACTGTACGTGATGTATACTAATCAAGGACTGTAACTTCAAGTTGGATCGTGACAACTCAAATTACCCGAACAAGCCAGCATTGCCCAACCGATTTCACCTCCAAGATGACCATCCGCATGTCAGATCTCACAACTTGGACGACATTCTCTGCTCCTGCCAAGCAACAAAGGTCAACGTCGTTTCATCGAGAGTGGACATCGTTTCCGCAGATCGTATCTCCCCTCAAGCATCGATCTATGCCCGGCTCCCTCGTTATTATGTACGCCATATATGCATGCCATCTTCTGGACTGCAATGGGATAAATTTACGATGTGATTCTGCATGTCAGACCATTGCCTTTCCAAGCCCGACGTGTCATTGTGGTACGGCTCCAAAGGGTCTGACTAATGGATTCTTCTGCGAATGATGAACCGACTGGATCGTCAAATGCAAGTTTCACAATTCTTACGGCACCTGGCAGGTTTTTCCACACTTTCTAAGCATTTCTGCACTTCTAGACATGCAGTTTATCGCAGTATCGCCCCGCACGGTACGCGTCTCCGTTGGGTGGGAGGATTTTGCGTGCGATCGGAACCCATTGCCTGCGCCCCCACCCAGGATTCTGTGGGGATCCGCCGTCGAGCTGTGCTTTGTGGCGTTTCGGAGAGAAGCGACGGCTCGGACTCATCGAACGTTTCCCATTGGACTGTCACGAAGAGAACGTTATCAATCATAAAAAGCAAGACTTCTCGACTTCCTTGTTCCGGGATCTGTTCATGCGCTGTTCTCCCACGGTGAACAGCGCGTGATGTGTAAAAGATAATATCTGGACTCCATTTTAAGAGTGCCACATCATGCGGTCCACACACGTGGATCGCCTCGATACCAGAAACCCTTTGCACGACCGAGCAACGAGGATTTGAGTTTGAACTCACCAATTTCCTGTGCATAGTTATGGGTATCCCAACTTGGGAACCAAACACTAATATGAGGATTTAAGTTTGAACTCACCAACCATACATACGTTTCCTGGGATGCTCGAAGCTATCACATTAGCTCACACAACTAAGTATGAGAAGAAATGTCTTCCTTTTTGCGGAGGCGACGCTTATTCGTCAAAGGGATAGGCCCACCGACTTGTCAGACTTTACTATCCGGAAACTCGGTACACAAATCGCGACGATCAGAAGCATAGACCAAAAAAACAGAGTGGGGAAATATATATGTAGTGAGCTCCGGAGCAACCCGATTTTCGAGATCGAATATAGCCTAGGGGTGGCGCACGACTCGTCGGATATTTGGAGCCATTCAAAGCTTGGAGTATGCTGGGTACGAATGGGTGAAATGTTTACGTTAAATAGTTCTGCGCGCTCCGCCGTTCTAATCAATACGGATTTCACCGAGACTGCTATTAGAGGGTGACATACTGCTTACCCTAGGTGACCGAGCGTTCTGGCCCAGCAGCTAGAGCATTGGCAACCTCCTCGGGATGAGTTACGACCTACCAGATGGGCCCCTCCATTGATGAAGGGGAAACCCCACCCCAAGGTAATGTGGCTATGCTGATAATGGCCCAAAACAGCTGATTCCGGTCTAGGGCGTTGTTCGCGGTAGTGCACAGGACTGCGTGTCTATTGCCCGTCTATCTTGTTCCTTCTCGACCACCATCGTCTGCAAACCATGTTTAGGCTTCAAGATATCCCTGTAGAAGTGTTGTTAGACAACGTGTTGCCGTCCCTCCCTGTTCCAGATCTCCTGCGTCTTGGATGCACTAATCGCTTTTTTGCCTCCCTCTGCAACGACGACACATTTTGGAAAAGAAAACTTCAACAGGATTTCAACTTCTCAGATGAAAGCACTGCTCGTTCCACCGGCTGGAAATTCATCTATCAGGGCTTGAGCCGTCCACGTACATACGTGTGGGGGTAAGGGTTATTCCATGTCACTGTCATCCCCCCTCCGTTTACCCTGCTATCGCCGAACCAGTGAATCTTCCAAAGGGAGGTTGGGAATGTCACAGTTCCCAGAGTCCAACATCCGGGGTGTACCCTTTCCGGTCGAACTTCGCTTGGATAGCGGTGTTCGCATCGTGCACATAGCCGCAGCCGGAATGTATGTCCACCATTATGACTCGAAAGAAAATAATTTTTAGATACTTTCTAGGTGCTTCTTCGCTCTCGATTCCAAGGGTAATCTATATGCATGGGGTAAGTTTCCCAAACTCCGAATCTGGTTTCTATTAACAGTGCCTTCAACTGAAAGGTACCTTGAATGGGCTCCAGTATGCGCTCCAAAGAGACGGTTTTTCTGCGCCAGGAAAGTCCGCATACACCCCAATGAAACTTAATTTGCCTACCGCAATGCGTGCTATTAGGCAAGCGGCCGCCTGTCCCCACTTGCATTCTCCTCACACGCCCTATTGACAGCTGCGGAAGGCTACACGCCACCAGTCTCGACGACAAGTTAAATGTTTGGAATTTCCTGAGCTTCGGTCGTCCATTCCGACTAGTGACACCACTCTTGGATGGCGCTACCCGGGACTCGACCCCAGTACAGGTAGAGTCTGCGTGGAGCTTTTCGTCGGTTCTCACCAAGGGTGGGGACGTTTTTGTTTGGTGGCCGTTGCACGGTGAGATGAAACAACTGATCGACGCTCGCAATGCTGCCATGGACGAGGAAGGGTTACACGCCCATGCGACTGAGCGGGGAATAATCCAGTGTGCTCACTGGGACCTGCCCCATGACCCTTACAGACTTCCTGAATTACCCCGGTTGCCCAAGTTGGATGAAACTAAGGCTGAAGACATTGTCTACCTCGTGAAGATCGCCGCATTGGATTCCCATCTTATTGGCCTGACAAATTACGGTCATGTTGTCAAGATATTGGTTCAAACGATTGATACGGCCAGACTAGAAGGATGGGTGTATGTGCGTCGATTTCTCCCCCGATGCTCCCACTTTTTGTGCTGATTGACATTCCTTAGCTTCCTCAGTTTTCGGAGTCTGAGAAAATTAAGCAACATGTCACCTCTGCTGCTTCGGGCTTGTTGTCGCTGAAAGACATACGCATCACCCATGTAAGTTAAGGAAAGGTCACATTCGCGATGCGCCGAGCTGATCAGTAGTAGATTTCTGCTCAGTTTGAAACATTCGTAGCCTATTCCACGGGATCCTCTTCTGTCGTGCTCATGGGTTCTCACGAAACCGATCCAAATACTGAACCCCGCATCCTGCCGGCTCTGCAGAATAGAAATGTCATATCTGTTGTCCTTGGTGATTACCATTTTGGCGCCTTGACGTCCACGGGAAAGCTCCTGACCTGGGGGGAATACTCCTTGGGAGCCCTTGGCCTCGGTGATCCCACGAAGATCGAACCTGGTCAACCGGGAGGCTACCGGACCGAACAGCAGCGGCAACATGCTTTGCAGTGGAGAGGTGGGAACCCCCCCGCTGTGACGGAGCCAACCGAAGTCAGGTTTGACCACGAAGAAAAACGAACCAGAAAGAGATTCTGTTTTGCGGCTACTTCTGCGGGATGGCATATGGGAGCGTTGGTAATTGATTTAGAGGTGCGAGAGTCTTCTGTGGGTCAACGACGTTATCTTGACGAAAAATAATAATCTTGAAATTCATGTTCATCAAGCCGGACGACCCAAATGACGAGGAAGATGCAATTTCAATGCCAGGTGGATTCCCTACTGGTCCTGGACCGTCTACACCTATCAACCCCCAGGGTATTCCTAGGCCATCGGTATTCCGTGTTGGTTTTGCTGGTAGGGGACGGTCCCATGGACATAGAGGTCGCTGAAGGAGACAACTTCCAACGTTTCCCGGGCCGATGTAAGAATAGGATTTCAGCTCCATGATCATTTCTACTTAGCAGTAGGCGTATTTTTCGCATCAACATTACTCATGAGTGACCAGGAACCTGGGAAGATCAGGTTGCAGGCTTTATAAAAACCACATCTATATGACTAATTGCTGTACAATTTACAAGAGCATTCATCGGAATCTTCTCGACAGTACTTCTTTCTATTCCAAAGTCTGACCAGCGAGGAAATGTCGTGCCGACGGTATTCCGTGTCAAGGTGCGGCGATAAGCATAGCATGGAGATCATGATTTATTCCTGTGTCTCTGGGCCACATATAAGCCAGAGCTTACCTCCCTGAAGACATTGTGAACAAATGCCTTCCCCGATCATCTTTTACGACATCCCCAGCAAACTCGGCATCAGCGCGTGGTCGCCCAACACATGGAAGACGAGGTAAAACCACCTTTCTCGAGGGAATGTCGTGGAGCTGAACGCAAACCACAGATACGCACTGAACATCAAGGGTGTCCCCTACAAAACCGAGTGGGTGGAATACCCAGACATTGAAGCGCTAGCCAAGAAGATCGGTGCACCTGCCACCGGAACCAAGGGCGATGGCACGCCATTATACACCCTCCCCATCATCAACGATCCCAACACCGGCAAGGTCATCGCCGACTCTTTCCTCATCGCCATATACCTTGATGCCACTTACCCCAATGGCAACACCCTCTTCCCTCATGGCACGAAGCCGCTCATCGAGGCCTTTGAGAGCGGTATCGTCGGTGCCCTCAACGCGGTCATTCCGGTGCAGCTCGCTACCAGCTGTTACATTCTGAACCCTCCCAGCCAGGCATACTTTAGGGTGACGAGGGAGGCCATGTTTGGTAAAAAGATTGAGGAGTTTTCACCGGTGGGCACCAAGCGTGATGCGGATTTGGCAAAGGCCAAGGAGGCGCTCACTGCGGTCGATGGGTGGTTGGCGAAGAGTGAGGGAAAGTTTGTGCTCGGCAATACTGCCTCGTATGCAGATGGTATCCTTGCCGGTTGGTTCGTTTGGATCAAGGTCACCGATGGTATCTGGAACGAGGTCGCGACGTGGCACAATGGGCGATGGGCAGCCTATCTTGAGAATGTGGAAAAGGCGGGCTACGCTTCCGTGAACTGAGTGTTCTGTCTGGGCCGGAAGTTGATGGTAGGGTCAATTTGTATCAATATGTATTATAACTCCTCTGTCGAACTTTGTTCTGTGCGGAAAGGCTGAACTTGGGATTGGCCCCAGCCCATGCTGACTAAAAGGCTCTTAGAGACTCGAGAGAACATTCATTCATTCAACATCAGGAGGTTGCCGATTAGCACTTCAGCGAACTCCGAGAAATCGGAGCGAGAAGATGAGAATTAAATTAAAGAGGAAAAAAAACAAAAGGGCCTGGCCGGGAATTGAACCCGGGACCTCCTCGATTCAGGAAACCCTAACAAGGAATCATACTACTAGACCACCAGGCCGACATTTCTGTTTACAGCGATGCACACTTACCTGCAAAGCCCAATTTTGACAAAACAACAAAAGAGGGTAGCGAATGAGCGCAGTAATTCTAAAGGAATGTGTCGTAGAGCGAGTGTGACATGTCGTAAATAATCCAGTGTCTCTATCTGAATCGGAAGATATTCCGTAGCGGAGTTGAGAGTCGACTTTTCGTGGTGCCTTCAATCCCTCTCCGTACATCGGTCTCGGTAACGGACAACCCCTTCTGTTTCGCTTGAGCCTGAGGAACTGCGGCCAGATTGGTGTTCTTTTTGACATGCGCAATTCGACAGGGACGCTCAACCGGGGTTGTTGCCGTGGTTGATTTGGGTGTTTCGGGCGGCTTACCAACATTGGGTTGTATGGGCGCAAGCTTTCCGTTTGCTTTGGTCCGCTTGGGAGGTAATCGAGATCTGGGAGCAGGCTTCTTCTCCTCTACATTCCTCCCAAGCATTGGAGTTTCTTTCGCCAGGGCTGGACCGCTTGATGGTTTGACTGTGTTCGGCGTCGGTGTGCATGGTCTCCTGGAAGAAACAGCCAAATACTGTGGCGAAGGACGTTCTGGTGAAGCCTGAGGGGAACCAACAGGCGAAGTCTCTTGCGATTCCTTGGTGGCCATATCCTCGAAACGAACACTCTTGGCTTTCTTCAAGATACCTCTTACGTGTGGAGGTGTCGATGGATTGATCAAAGCAGGTCGGGGTGGTAACGGAACTCCCGGTGGATCACTAGATCGTTTGACGGGTGATTGTAATGCAGGCGTTGAATGAAGACGAGGTGCAAACCCGAGGTGCGCAGCAAAACTAGGACCCTTCGCCGGCGTTGAAGAGTCATCGGGAAGGAAAATACTCGTATCGGCAATGATCTCCTTAGGAACTCCACCGTCGACCGGTCCCGAGACATCGTCAAAGGTGACAAGTCCCCGAGTGAACATCCATTCGTCGACATTGAGTGAGATACGTGTTATCTCTGGCTGTGGATGGGGTTCCTGGACGTAAGTCGACATGCCACTCCCAAGCGCAGCGCATTTTAACTTGAGGTCCAAGAGCATACTCTGATGGTCCGTAAAGGATGGAACAGGGAAGGCTTCGAATCGAGGCGACCAAACACTTGGGGAGCCTCGAAAAGCTGTCGGGATGTCCGGGTACTCCAACTGTTCGATGACACTTCCCTTCAACTTTAAACCACCTAACGACTTTCCACGACGAACGGCTAGGGGTGCGTCCGGCATAGTTAATGTCGTCCTAATCGGTAGGCCAGAGAGAAGTAAGGTTGGCGGCGAAGGTGGTTGTGAAGGCCTTACGATACTGTGTGCGGTGTGGGAGATCTTTGACTCCCCGCGGAGGATGCCAGGATCGACGTCCGCGGGCTTGACATGAACGTACGATGTTGACGTGTGGGATTCTGTTGATGCGATTGGGGCAGACGCTTCTGAGAATGCGCATATCTCGTCCGAACGGGGCACATGATCAGCATGAGCCGAGAATCTGTTCGTATCAATAACACACGGATGTTCTCGAATGGCCGCGCGCTGCTCTGATTTAACCATGTCTGCTGGAAAAATGGAACCTTCTGCGATCCATTTCCTTTCCGTAGCAGGCTTCTCACATGACCACGGAATATGTTTTGGGGGATGGTCTGACGTTAGAGTGTCCTACAATCCTGAGTAAATCCGTATCCAGATAGATGAACGTGGAACTCACAATCCATTTCTGTACGTATAATTGTTCCTTTATCATCAATTTCATACGAGGTATCGTCGGGGCTGTTAAAAGAGGGCAAGCGTCTTCTTCGTCTCTGCAAAAATCACCCAACTCGAAGGCTTCTCGGCGGATGGGGAAAGGAAGCCGTACACGATGAGAGTGTAAGATGAAAAGCGGAGGTTTGCGTCCCATGGGAAAGGACGGGACGTCCTCCAAGCGGCCATCCAGGCACAGAGCACCCTCAGGATCATCGAACACGAAGTCTTCGGCTAATAGGTTAGGCCACGGGTTGACTTGGCTCAAGATGTCTCTGATGTTAAGGGTACTTGACGGAGACAGGCTGCGCGGAGAACCATCCAGTAATTCGACACGTATACGTGGTACCGACTGGCGAGAGGGCATGACAGTTCACGGGAATGCTTCAACGCTAAGGAGAAGGTCAGAACAACGGGAGGCTAACAGACAAAAAATGAAACAATGGTGGCTGACGGATCAATGGAGGCTGACCAACTCTCTGGACAAGTGAGCCTCAGGAAAGCTGCCCGCGAATCGTACCGCGCTTGTCGACGAAAATTGAGGGTTCAAACACTTTCGGGTTAATGCCGACTATAATATAGATTCGAGTCAAAGATGAGGGGACGATCCAGATACATGCGTGACATACAGAAACAATCACCAGGTGTTCTTAGGGCGATACATCAGATTCTTAGCCATGGCAAACGCATCCTCTTCCCCTGACGCAACGCGCTCTCAACAGGGACATGACCCGAGGGGATACTCGGACGAGAGACTGCGGTAGTATTGCATCTCGAACGCTGGAACAAGGTCTTGAATGAAGTCTTCCCCAAGGGAGGAGAAACGAGCGGAGGAGTCAGCGGGGGACACGGAGCAGATCTGCGTTCAAGAAAACGGTGGTGATAAGGGATGTTGTGTATTTGGTCTTGTGGGTGAGGAGAATAACGCGGAGGATGACTGGAGTAGCCGCAGACCGGATATGCGATGGGAGAACTGGAACTGCCCACAAGGAATTCAGGAGTATTGAGCTATACGAGGGGAAAACGAACACGAAAATGGATCAGAAGGCTAGAGACGCAAGAGGCTGCACATACACTGGGCACGTATATGAATCCTTCTGATTGGCAGTCGGTGCCAGAAGACATCTTTGTTGGATTACCTGGCACGGTACCTCTTGAAGATTCCTAAAGGTTTAGTGCAGGGGCGTTGGCAAGAGATTGGAAGTTGGAGCATACGACAAGATCTCGGTGGATGCCAGACGGGCTAGCCGATAGCAAGCGATCCTTCCCTTTTCTTGGCAGCAGTCCACCACTCAGATGCGCAGTCTTATGCCCACCAG
>JBBPNM010000249.1:0-12226 GCA_038090895.1 Boletus bicoloroides
CCCCAAGATAGGCATCACCAATTTCATGACGGAAAATGAACTACGAGTACTCCCATCAGATGTATAGTGATCGCCCAACATTCCGTCAGACTTACCAAGAAAGATTCTGACAGTGTCAGAACTTCGTCCTTTGTCAAATATCCATCTTTGTTCTTGTCGTGCAGGTTAAAAAACCATTCTATGTTGTCCATCAGATCGTTAAACATTACGCCGTCTAATCCAAAAACTAGGTCCTGATTCTAAAGTAAGCACACAAGACGCCAATTCAGCCGCGGAGCCCACCTGGAGTGATAAAGACCCTTTACAAGAAGTATCCCAGAAGTAGAAAAGCCTATCAATAAGTTCATGCTCTGCGACTCCACGATCGATCCGTTGCTAGCCCAATAAGACATCAGCCAGGAAATACCAGCATGAGAGGGGTACATACCTGAAAACCATTGAGAACGATCTTCTCATCCCGCGCCCAGGTCAAGATCTCACTCAGAAACACTCTGAATGTCTTTAGTCCGATTCTTGTCTCGGCCCTTTCATGCATGTTATCAGTGTTGATAAGAAGCGAGGGAGGCGGTGCGACAGCTGGTGGGGCTGGCTCTACACAGATCGCTTTGTATAGCGCATCATAGACTAATCCGGCTTGCTCCTTTGTGAACCTTGCAAGCGTCTTGAGATTCCGAACAGCAGACCGTCTTGAGAAGGCCTCGATGTTGTTGACAATTTCGTTGCGATATTTGCGCCGTTCAGAGAGTATTGTCTCGTCAGTAATCACTGCGAACTCGCGGAAGGATACTAGGAGGAGCTCCTGGAAACGTGTAATAGCGCGTGTCCTCGGGTCGGATGAATTTGGGTGCGCCGAGTCTCCGAGAGATGCAAAATACTCTCTCATCAAGCTGTAGAGAATTAGGGATATCCTTGGTGTACAGGGTGACAAGCTTACTTCAAGAACCCCCCATCATCCTGAACTTGCAACAATTTTTCCCCATTAATCTTGAGGATCGCTATCGAAGGAATATAAGAGGTGATCCGATCAGGATCAAATACACTGACCAAGTCTGTGGAAATGTTAGCAACAAATTCCATGACAGGTGTCGTAAGAAATCGTACCCAACTTGAAACAGTACTTTGGGGCCCATGCAAAAGAAACAATCCACTATCCGAAAGGCGAATACCATCGGCATGCTGTTGATGTATCTTATGAAAAGAATCAGCTGATGAGCTGAGGCGAGTCTATGCCAAGGATTACACTGACAGACTCAAGAACCATGGCAAAGATGCTACCGACAGCTGCACGTCAACTGCAGAAAAGTGTTCGTGTATCATAGGGAGACACCGCACGACTAACGACTCGAAGACTCTCTGGTCGAGGAGTGTTCCGTGCATAGTTGGACTAGTGAACTAATCAAATCTAGTGGAGATGGATCTGGTTGCAGACGCACCTGTAGTATCCTGGCAAAAGACGATCACACAAAACTTCAAGAAGCCAGAAGGCCTGTTCTTCTGACATGTAACTAGAATCCCCTGATGAGCGAAGTGGAAGAACGTAGACCACGATGCGTACATGAGAATCGCTGCGGCAAGGATGTTCATTGCCTAGAAGGAATGCATATTTCATGGGGAACTGGAACGAAACGCGCTGACTTACTTGGCAGTACCCTACTTCAGGATTTTGGAACGAATAAGCCTGCAAGACGCGACGAAGAGCACTGATTCCCTCATCCGATTGATACCCAGCGTATTCAGGAAGACTACGGTGTAAATCTTTCTCGATATCTTCGAAGCTTGTGCTCTGCTTGCCCTTGATATCCTCGACAAGCTGGTCATACAAACCTGGATACGTATACCGGAGGTAGAGTGAGCCAGATAGTGTTTCCCAGATCTCGCCACGGAGCCGATTGGGTAACCCGACCTGCACGAGACGCGTACACTGGGGGTATCTCAATAGAGTTAGGTTTCGACCATGTGCTGTTCCAGGTGTTATCATCGAGATGAATTGGAGCAAGGCACTTACTCCGTAGATAAGTGGTCCAAAGTTTGATTTTGGAGGCTTCTCGCAATCTAGTGGTGCTCAGGGGGTGAATAACATGTGAACAAGAGACCTCACTTCTTCGGATCACCCGGAAATCTGAACCTCAGTCCGAGACCACCATGGAAGTCAGCTTCGGGAGGCGGAGATCCTTCCTTGGTCTCTGCGATCAAACTGCCGTCTTCTCGTTCGTGATCAGCCACTGAAGAAGTTGTTGATATAAGTGCTTCTGAATAACAAGTCTTTACGAATCCTTTCACGGCTTTCATCTGACCACGTTGAAGCTCTGCTTTCAATGCTTCGCGCAGGAGAGCACAGAATGCATCCGCTGTTGGCCGTAGGGAAGTCAGTTGAACGATCTACCCCAAGTTGTCAGTATATTGCGTTAACAGTGACAACAACCCACGATCTTCATGCCATGCCAAGTTGATAAACTAAGTGCATAGACACCAGCCCGAGCATTAAGTCGTTCCACACGTCGTACGGTCGACAGAGGTAGGGAGAACCGGACTGATTTGCGATCTAGTGAGGAAAATGCTAGATATGGTGGGATGAGATGCAGTTTCCCTGCCTAGACCGCGATGATCGTTCACTTGCTCAGAAGCAGTGGCTGCTAGCAAACTTACATATGCATCCTCGACACCAAGTTCACCAAAACTAAGGACTGCATTGATGTCCATCCTTTCAGCCTCTGGGGGGCTGTGCTTGTCGCCATCTTTGGGGGACGGCGCAACGGGAACTTCAGGAATTGAGAAGAAGAGATGGAGTAGCTGTTCCTTCGAAGGCTCCTTGAAATTCCGCAGTTGGGTTGATATCGTGGACATGATGTCTGCGTCCAAATGTAGCCTCAACCTGCGTTCTCTTCCTCTCCCAGTGAGTACGCGGCGACTGTACGCGTGGAGTCCTTGCGAACAACTAGTTAATTGTAAGCCAGTTCCAACGTCGAATTGCGACGTAGACAGGTAAACGTTGAGAAGTGAAGTTGGAGTGAAGTTGGTTGAGGGGCAACTCCTTCGGACTGTCCTTCCAAATGAGGTAAATCACTTGGGTTGCCAAGGTGGAACTTGAGAGGCCCACTGACAAGTAACATCGTTCTGGTACTACTCGACTGTACGATCGTCTCAAGTTATACTGTGTGCGACATTACGGGTATAACTTCACGACTATCTTATAACCAAAGTCCATGGTCATCTAGTCCATGACTCCTATCGTTAACCCGGCTGCACACGACATGTTCCGTCACCAGAACCGATTGCTCTCCGGTGGCAGACCGTCCATGGTGCGAAGCATGACTATATTCGAAGAAAGACTAGACCACTGTTGCGACTCCCTAGTCAAATGATGCAACCAATGAACTCAGGTCAACTCACCCCGTTTCCTATGAAAACTTGCGCTCTTTGCGCCACCAACATATCGACTGCTTGCGCAACGAATTTCTGCTCCCAGGTCAGGCTCAGATCCTGATTGCTTCCAATATGTTCCCATCCCCCAAGATCATGCAGTGCCACCTTGAGGTTTTCAACCCATGAATTAGCACCATTCGTCATGATATAGATATATTCAAGGGGTTCGCGCGACTCTTCCCGTACTGTCTTAACCTTCTCGATGATCTGCTCGGTGCTAGGATAGCAGTGGTCCATGTAGGCTTCATAATTCTCCGACGAAAGTCGAGGATCGGAGTAGACCTGATCATACTTGTCAGGTAGTCCGGGAAAGGAATTGAACGCGTTCCAGTCCGAGTTCCAGCTTGCAAGAAATTTGCAGTGCGTAGTGAAGTCACCCCTTCGCACATGGATTGTGAGAAGGCCAGTCATGGTCTCTTTAACTCTGGAATCCTGTCCTTCTGGCCAGTACAAGGCAGGTGGGAAAACAACTCCACGATTTGCTTCGAAGGCATCATGAATCAGGGATGACCATCCCCAATGCGACAAAACAGGTAACATGGACATGTATGCCCAAATGCTCAGAAGACGTTCTTTCCGAGAGTATACCCTACAGGATCCGGTTACGTTACTGTCAAGGTGTGTTGCTAGGAACGTACAGGACATTGAATATTTGTTTATCCGCGGAGGTCTCTTCAAACTGTAGGCAAGGGTCCTCAATCGACGTAATCTTCTCTACCCATTTATCGATGACAATTTTGACCGTGTCTGAGTCGCTCCAGCCACTAACGTCAGATAATCGCAAAATGGTCGGGTTTGGACAAACACTGTGGAAGAAATCCTTGTGCACAGCTTGAGGAGTGTTGTCGCCTGGAGGCAGCACCCCGCCTGCCAGCGGTCCTTGAGTGTTCGATCGCACTCAATGCGTATGGTACCCAAAAAAGTAGTGTTCCTCACCATCGATAAATGCAGTAAGAGGGATGCGAGATGGGATGAGCTTTCCGTTAAAGTGTGAATATGGTGTGCCGTCGATGGCCCAAGTATAGTCATCAAAGACAAAGCTAGGACTGGTGTCAGGAATGGGTTCTCTCGGTTCGTGAGGCTACTAACGAGCGATTAGATGCGTATGCGAGAACATAGCTCAGGATGTAGTCTTGCATTATATTTCCCCATCCTACTTCTACATCGACGATTAGCGAGGTTGGCGGAGCAAATTGTGTGGCATACTAGATGGATGATTTGGTGACCACAGGTACTTGACGTTCGAATGTTCATAGGATTGGTAATGCGCCAGACCCAATTCTAGTTCGCGGTAATCCGGGTATAATGGAGGATAGCGACCGTACAGCAGTAAGGAATGAACAAGGCTACGGTTGAAAGGAAAGGCCAGGATGATCAAGATCGCCACTGCGAGGAGCACTGCGACTCGCGAGCAGAGTCGAGTGTGATGAAAGCAGAAGTTTGACATTCGCAGATGTCGCGAGGGAGGAAGAACGATACATTTTCACCCAAATGACTTGGGTGGTCATCAACTCATCTACCCGGTTTGTGCCTGGATGTCAGTATTCCGCAGCTCCAAAGTACTCTTTTTGCGGCACCAGAAAAAGATTCCTAAAGGGACCACGTACTTTCACCATACGCAGAAGACGCCTGTTATTTTTTGGGGGGAAGAGGTAAATGTTTTGAGCCATAAACTTAAGGCTGGGCGCTCGAACCATGATGGAACAAGAGTAATGACCTCTCTATCAGAGGGTCGATCGATGAATCACCGTCTTTGATGCGAATTTCAATGACTTGCGCAGGTGCCAAGCGTTATGTTCTCTGAAACCAGACCCGAGTCCCCTACAAGGAAGGTGGAGTTTGAACGTGGGCCACCGCAGTGCGCAGCACTCTTGGTGTTCTTGCTCCACGAATCACCTATGCGCAGCAAGCATATTCAATTTTCTTTGAAACACGGGGCCGGGTTTGACGCTCTAGAATTCGCGCTCAAATCTGGTCACAAATATGTAAGAACCCACCATGAAAGAGCCTACTAACTTGGAAGTTGCTACTAAAGACGTAGTATAATAGTCGGAGTTTGAACGTGGCCTGGCACTGGTTGCTCACGCATATGCCGCTCAAATACTCACTGTAAACACACCAGGGCTGTCCTTGCAGCACACGGCAGAATCCCGTTGGGTATGTAGTAGAGCCTAAAGCCACTACTAGTTCATGAGTATTGGCACTAGTGTAATATCCCTGTATAAGACTGTTATCGTAAAGTGAGTAATCCAGACACCAATCCCAATGATACTTCACATAGTCCCTATAGCCACATGATTGAAACGCAGGTTGTAAGACATTAGTGTTCATGACGACACATCATCGTCACCAGAACCTGTTTGTGTCTGGGTCAAATCTTTGCGCCATACGTAGCATAACTACGTTAGACGTTAGACTGGACCACTTATCGCAACGGATTGAGCACAAGAGTCACCATTGGGAAGCAGAGTACTTACCCCATTCCCAATAAATACTTGAGCCCACTGTGCAACATACATGTCCAGAGCCTGTGCAACAAACTTCTGCTCCCATGTAGTCTTCAGGTCCCGGCTGCTGCCGAGTTGATCCCAATTCGTGTCCTGCGCAAGCGCGGACTTGAGTTCTTCAACCCATGGTGTCGGTCCGTTCGTCATGATGTACAAATATCGAAGGGGTTCTGCAGCTTCCATACGGACTTTCCTGACCTTCTCGACAATCTGTTCGATTGATGGGTAGCAGCGCCGAACGTAGAGCTTCATATTCTCCTCCGACGTTTCGCCCCAACCTCCATCAGTTGGCCGATCAAACTTGTCATGAAATTCAGGAAATGAGTTGAACGCGTTCCAATCCGAAGACCACTTGGCAAGATGTTCGCAGTGGTCTTTAAAGTCCCCTCGACGAACGTGAATCGCAAGAAGACCAGGGATAGGAGCAGGTTTGATTTCCTCTTGAGAATTGAAGAACCCCCCCCAAAAAGATGTATTCGTCGGTTCGAAAAGATGCTGGTTTTTCTTGTAAGCATCGCGGATGAGAGATGACCATCCCCAGTGTGTAGAGACTGGCGATTTCGCCAAGTATGGCCAAATAGACAACATCCGCTTCTTACTGCCAAGTATCCTGTTTGAAGTCCAAAGGCCGTACCAACATTAAACGGTGTGATACGTTGAAGACCGCAACTACGTACCAAATTTCAAAAATCTGATTGCTACTGGGGTTTATCATGAGGCACGGGTCCTCGACCGAGTTGATTGTTTCTACCCATTTTTCGAATACGTAAGCAGCTGAAACATCGTCACTAAATCGCATGTCATCGGTGTTGACATCCGACACTTGTAGGACTGTTGGGTTTGGGCAGACTTTATGAAAGAACTCTTTGGAAACTGAGAGAGGAGTATCGTCGCCCGGAGGCCATGGGCCACCGACCATCGGACCTGTTGGCAGCAATGAATTTGTGAAACCGAATTGGGGATGATACTTACCACCCAGGAGAGCAGAGAGAGGTATGCGCGAAGGGATTAGCTTGCCATTGTATTCTGAGTAAAGTGAGCCGTCCGGTTTCCAAACGTAGTCATCAAACACGAAACTTGATAGCACGCGACGACGATATTAGACGTCCGCAAGGTAATCGGGGAATGAAAGACGGAACAGCGCAAGACACTCACGATCGATTGGTGGTATGGGCGAGCAAACCCATCATGACAAAGTCTTGCATGACATTCCCCCAGCCCGAACCTAGAAAAGGATGATGAGTCGGCACGGGGGTCATGTATTGTAATATCCGTAGACTTACTGTGGGCATGGTTCGCAGCAAAGAAGTATTTCACATCCTTGCGTCCGTACTCTTTGTAGTGGGGGAGTGATTTTTCTGTTGATCTTACTTTTTCATATAGTGGAGGAAGTCGTGTTCCCAAAAATGCCTGCAGAATGTTGTGCCAACGTATGTAGGCAAGCAATCCAATGGAAGACAATAGTATGACTCCTAGTAGTTTATATCCTCGCCTGGTCAACCCATAAGACATTGGAGGGGAAAGGGTTGGGAAAACGTGTGTGGGAGGCTGTCCGATAGACTGTGCTTTCTTTTGAGGAAAAGGAAGGCCGTGTTTGGTAAATGGGACCGGCGCGGCCAGCGAGCAATAACTAATCGCCGGAGTGATGGCAGAGCGGAGATGTCCTAACAACGAGAGTCAGCGGGATCTTAAGCTTGGACTTGCTGCAATGTGCAAAGGTCCCCTGGGCAAAAATCCTGAAAATTTCTGCCATGGAATAGCTTGCGCGTGGGAGTTGAGAAGCAAAGTCAACATCGGACGCAACAGCAACCTAACACTGGGTGTGAAAAGAAGCCAAAAAGCTCGTGTGCCGTATCCCGACTTCCAGAATGAACCATCGGGAGAAATACGGAATAAGACGGGTTCTAGCGCCGAACGCACATGAGATTGACTTTTAGACTGCCCAATATTGCAGGCAAAGACACATACCCATTACATATTGTCTTGAGAGTACTCAAACCTAACATTGTGGGCTGGTATATCTGAAACTGTTCGTGAGTAGCGAAGCTGTTCGCAAAAGCCATCAAAGGGGTGAGTGTCTCAGGTGTACATATTAGTACTCAAGTACTCACCCTTGCCCAACGTGAGTCGCAGCAAGAGAAGCCGATGACTAGAAATACGGCCTGCCCATCGTTACGTAAACATGTTACGGTCTCGTAGTAGACCCCCCGCGGCGTTGAAATAAAACCTATCCGACTTTGACCTAGCAAGTGGAGCGAGCTACAGTATTAGACTAACAAAGAGAGGTACAAGAAGAACAAAATTGCGATGGCCAGGAGTGGAACCGCAGGTGCGTGGCCCTGAGTCTTTCGTCCGTCATCATTCCCACCGCGACTCGCACCTTCGCATCACCCCATGCCATCCAAAGTTTTCCATTTGGTCCTTAGTGTGTAAACATCCCCATTGACCCATTGAGACGCGCAACCTTGCAGGCTGCAACCCCTGCAGATCACTCGGTCATAGGTACCCCTTCCAGTCGTCCCCTGGGCCATTGTCTCTAAATCATTTTACATACAATCGATCAATGTCCAATCATCCAATCATTTGGGCCATTGAATAATTTTTGGCCCTCACACTGAATGCGGACGCCATCGGGGTTTCGATCTCATGCGTCTATTGGCCGCTGCCTCTTCAACATTCCCAACAGTCAAATCCTAAAGGAAATCTCAAGCAGAACGTACTTGCACAAGTCCTTTGATCATGTGGGGACGGACAAGCTGATGGCAGCACGGGACAAAGGCAACGATGAAAAAACCACTCATTATATATAATATGTTGGGTGAGTGGTGATTGTACTTTCACTGACGCAATGCTTTGGATGAATGCTGTAGAGATAAATGCTAACTTGTTGGATAAGTCTGCGGCTAGACCAAACTTTATGGCAGCTCGACGTTTACAGTTGACCTTGCTTGCAGGGTCCCTTCCCTCTGTATGGACTTCCTCTCAGCGTATGACACTTCAAAATTCTCTAAGGTTCTTGTGGAAAGACATCGTTTTCAGTGCCCTGAAATATTTAAAGCCTGTGGCGATTCGGGTACATGTGATCGCTGATACTACGGCATAAGCTCGGGAGTAAGTCGTAAAATTAGGCCACCAGCGCCAAAATCTTTGTATCAAAATAAACTTTAGTATGCAAAAAAATGGGCACCAAAATGTGCCTCAGCCTCTAGCAGTGAGATGCCGATCTTTTTGCGAACTCGTCACAGATACCTGTGCGTAAACAATTTTAGGACTATGTTTTCCGGCCAGGAACGGACTCCATATGCTGAGAACCGTGCACATGATGCGGATTTCCATCAAAAATAGAACGATCCAACACACGAACCTGGCGGGCTGAGCAAGCCCAATTGAAGTTTTTTATCCCAAAAAATAGGTGCAAGAAGAATATTTCAAATGGAAAAATAGTATGCATTGGCTGAAAACATTCGCCACGAATCCGGACTCGTCGGCGATCGATGGGATGACATCGCGACCTCATGATCATCTGGTTGGCCTAATGTGCACGCCATCTGGATTCTATTGTGCACCCGCACCGGACAAGAATGACGTGTCTCGTCGGACAACTCCCGAATGATCGATAGGTGCGTAGCTGGTTGTACTTACAAAAAAGTGGAACTGATTTTCCACATGTCTGGCTCTGCCACCTTGGCAATACGGGATCTGGTGGCAGCTTGAAGGTCTGCATTAGAAATATGGAGCACTACTGTCGTCCTTAGTACGAGGACCAGGATGTCGAATATTTGGTTTCAAGGAGCCTCAACCAATGATGCCTTGGAGCCATCAGAAGTGGCAATTTTTCACTTGTTCCTCACACGCAAATCGAATCATAAATCATCCCCATCCTACGACTCCAGTACCAGCACTGGAGTAGGTATCCAAGAATTCGAATACTCACAATAACGAGGCAATCAGAGAAAAAGCACGCAGAGGCAACCTTTTGTTTGTTTTTGATACTATACTCATCTACCACTGCAATCCTTCATTTTATCAGTGATATTATCACCAAGAACCTTGCAAAAGTGAGTGTTCGTGCACTCTGTTTCGACGGTGCCATGGCTAAGTATCATGTCATCGTGTAGATGGTGACTGCTCCCCGTCACAACTTGTCCCCATGACTGGCGTTACGAACATATGCGAGCCTTGTGAGGTGTTAAGCCTCTGCGATTGCTAGTCTCGAGAACACCATCTACTAATTGGTGGTCTTTCTGGAATAACACACACTGTGGTATAGCAAGTTATCGTTGCTCCTGAAGAAAACTCTGTTGCTTCCTGCGTTGGATCAGCCTGCAGGTGGGGAAAGTGCTGGATTGAGTCAATCACATGTTGAACGTAACGCTGACGGTGATGTTGCCATGTGTAGGGCCTTCATCGGGATGTATTGCACCAGTCGAGTCATGCGCGGTTCAGGCTGATTTGCAACCGTATGGAGAGGTGTGTTCATTTGTGTCTTCGTGATGATGGGGGGGCATGTTCTGATCGTGGGATTAGAGACAAAGCCTCAGCATGTTGTCATAAAGGTTTTCTGCGTCGCCGTAGCCGTCCGCTGCGTAGGTGGAACAGAGGCTTAGGGATGAATTTAAATATGTGAATGTTGATTGCGTTTCCAGCGACCTATATGACTTGGATGAGAGCTGTAAAGATGAAATGGAGGACCGCCAGTGCAAGACTGTTTGGGTTCAGCGATTATAAGCAGACCAGGTGTTTACTCCTGAAATAAGTAAGTGAGCGTTTACAAGCTCCGCAAATGTGTTGCACGATGATGGAATCTATTTATAGGGATCTTTAGCCCATATTGCCGGGGGGAATCCTCACATAGGAAGCCGACGCGCATATGGAGCCCTCTTGTCAGTACATGTGCAATGCGAAAGCCTTCCCATGGACTCACGAGTTAGTATAAAAATTCAATCGTCTAGCAGGTGAGTATTCACCCACCGTTCTCGCGCCCTGGAGAGATGGTACTTACTATTTTGCTGGGAGCATTGCTCTCCACTTCCTTTGTAGATGCCGCGATTCCAAATGCCATGGTGGGCGGGAGGCCTGGTATCCCCAAGGTTCCTGTACCAGAACGCACAATCACGAGCCCGAACGGGGCAGCTCTACCCCCAATCACGACCGTATACTACTTTGACCAACTGATCGACCACAACGACCCCAGTCTTGGCACCTTCCAGCAACGATACTGGATGGACTGGGAATTCTATGAAACTGGTATCTTTCTCTTTCTCTCTCTCCATCGAAAGTCGGCGCTCATGCGTGAGATTGAACCTAGGCGGTCCCATCATATTCATGACTCCAGGGGAGACGAACGCTGACGGTATGTTTCTCGCAGAATCTCAAGCTTAACGTAATCATCTTGTATCTTTGTAGGGTATGAAGGTTACCTTACGAATGCAACCATCAATGGCATGATCGCACAGCAACAACAAGGGGCGACCGTCCTCATTGAGCACCGATTCTTCGGGTACTCGAATCCCTATCCCAACCTCACCTCACAAAGTCTCGAGCTCCTGACAATCCAACAAGCGATCGACGACCTCGTCTATTTTGCGCAGACTGCTGACCTCCCTATGCCTGGTGGTGATAACGTGAAGCCCGACACTACCCAGTGGGTATTGATCGGTGGGAGCTACTCCGGTGAGTAGTACATAGATGGTTATCAAGGAAACAGAAAACAGAGTGCTGTTGCTTAGGTGCACTGACGAGTTGGACAATGGTGAAGTAAGTTTACCCCACGAAGCATCTGGAATTACATAGATGTATTAATTCACCCCGAACAGCAAGCCGGGCATCTTCCATGCGGCCTATGCATCATCAGCTGTCGTGGAAGCGATAACGTGCGTGTTCGCTTCCTGTGCTTCCGTCTCCTGGTTCTGATCCGCTTTCAATCTGGATAGGGACTATTATGGCTACTTCACGCCTATTCGTGAATACATGCCGCAGAACTGTTCTTCTGACGTTCAAGCTGTCATTGCATACCTCGATCAAAACTGCGCCGAGAATAATGTGGCCGCTCTCCAGAGTTTGAAGGATGCTTTTGGACTCGGTAGTCTCTCGCATATCGACGACTTTGCTGCTGCTCGTAAGTGCTTTGTCTACTTCCTCGAACCGAAATTGATAGCAATATATAAATACAGTACAATATAACCTGTTTGATTGGCAGGACTTGCAGCCTGATGTTGGTCCTGGTGCGATGTTCTTTGAGTTTTGCGATGCACTGGAGGTGAAGGACGGGGTGAGTGCACCCGCAACCGGATGGG
>JBBPNM010000250.1:0-12216 GCA_038090895.1 Boletus bicoloroides
GACCATGCTATGCAAGCAGTACTAAGGCTAAGGTGTCCATAAGTGGATAAGTGGGGATATGAGGCACAGCTCCAAGAGAGAGCTGCCTAGAAGTGGAATAGCGTCCGAGACAGAATGAGTCAGAGATAAGACAAGTCAAGATGAGTCATATGGGCGACCGTGTGACATTATACCCATATGTAGAGGGAGAAATAGTAAGTCCATAAGGGAAAAGAAGAAAAGAAAGAAAAACCATAACACTACTCCTTCTCCACATATATGGCTTGGCATCTAGCATGAAAGGCTGTGCTGTAGGAGCTGTATACTCTCTATGGTTGTAGAAGGTGTTTTCCTGTCTATTCACAGGTCCTCTATCATCATACAAGACACCATCATCACATTCCATTCAAATCCATATCCATCCATGTATATCTGGTGTGTATTTGCTTATCTGTTTCAATCTATTAGTCTGGATTCTTTCATTTCTTTTCATATCACCTTGCCATCATCTGCTATATCTATATATAGTTATATTACATCTTGGGATGACTTCCTTGTTCTTGTTCACTTCAACTTTTTAGTCCTTTAATCTTAGTTTTTTTGCTATCCACTTGGTCCCCATAGCTACAAAGGCCTGGGAAATGCCCAGACTATAAAATATGTTTGCTTTCTGCTTGTGCACTCTGTGCATTTTTGGATACTTTGCCATATTTAGATCCTTCAGCTCTTTATGGAACTTTGTGTATGTTTATTCTCACACAGTTTATAGTCAGAGTTCCACAGTGAGTGCATTTTTCAGTTTCTTACTATGGACTCCAGGTATGTTGTATTTAGACTTTTCTAATACTAGTTTCTCACTGTGGACTCCAGTTGTGTGATTCCAGCTGCTTAACAGGTTATGAACCCTGCACTCTAGTCACTCCAAATTTCCTCAGATTGTTGTTCCTTAACAAAATTTTCTTGCTTAACTCCTGACCTTCCATTCACCTCCAAACACTCTTACTTCTGACATCATATCCTTTGAACACCAAATTCACTTGCATTGTATCCATACCCTCACTGGAACCAACTATATTACCTGAAGTGGAGAGATAAAAGCCTTTCACTCTAAGGGTCTCTGGTGACTTGTGGATGGCAAGGAGCCTCACCCTATCACTGTAGGCCCAGAGCAGACTGCTTGGGACATCGAGCAGGATAGAGCAGCTGGCAAGCTCATGTTCAACATCATGCCTGACCAGAGAGTCCACATCTGAGCGGACCAGGATGATCCCACAAAGATTTGGAGTGCACTGCATAAGGTCTTCATCCAGCAAAAGGCCAGCAGCCACTTTGTGGCATATAATGAGTTCTTCAGTATCTGAAAATGTGCTGAGGAGTCCCTGCCTGCCTTGGCTGCTCAAGTTGAGGATTCCATGCTCCAAATCAAGGATTTGCACAGCTCATCATTTGACATTGCCATACTTGATGATGAACTGACTTGCATGGCCATGATTCATGCTCTTGGGCCCAAATACTCACATTTCACATCATTCCTTGCCCTGCTCACAGATCTTGACAAAGTCAAAATCAAGGCTGCCTTCCAGACTGAGGAAATCAATCGCTGATCTTGCTCTGATGCCACTCCTACCCCACCTGCTGACTCAGCACTATCTGTATCATCATCCACCTGTCAATGTCCTCCCAACTTGCCATGCTTGTTCTACGACAAGCCAGGCCACTGCCAGTGCAAGTGCTATTCATTACAGCATGCGAAGAAGTACTACAAGTTGAACAAGCACAAGGACAGGAAGCCAGACCAGGCCCAGGCTGCAAATTCATCACACACTGAATCCCAGGAGGTAGTTGAACAAGCAGGAAATGCAAGTCTTTGTTCTAGTGGTCCTTTTGATTCATTCTCACCCCTCCAACTTGATGCTGACCACAACTGGAATGCAGACTTGGGCACCACTTCTCATATGATGCCCCATTGCCACTGGCTGTGAAATTATACCTGAAATACATCCCTATCAGGCTTGCTGACAATACCATTGTCTACTTGGCTGAGGTTGGGTCTGTTGTGTTTGAACCAGTCATAGATGGAAAAGCAGTTGAGTGGTCGAGTTTTCCAATATATTGCATGTTCTTGAGCTTCAGAACAATCTCCTCTCTATCCTATACCTTACTTGCCATTTGGGATTTGTTGTTTATATCAATGCCACCCACATGTTGTTCTCTCACTCATCTGGACCACCCTTGTTTGTCATAACCATCAACAATCATAATGTTACATTTCTGGATGGCATGATCCAGTGTGTGACTCAGTATGCATAGGCTGTGATCACTCTCCCACTTGATTTGGTGCTCTGGCATTGTCAATTTGTGCACCACAATACAGCTGACATCAAATCACTTGTGGAGCACAATCTGGTGACTGGTATGCACATTGACAGCAAATTTGCAGGTGATCCTATATGTAAACCATGCCTAGCTGGCAAAATGCATGCAAATCCATTCACAACCTCTCAGAATCATCCCTTCCGCCCTCTTGAGCTTGTCCACTCTGATGTGCACCAGGTTCCCTATCAAACATTCTCTGGATATTGATATTGGGTCACTTTCATTGATGACTACTCAAGATATTGATTTGTGATCCCAATTCATGCCAAATCAGATGTTTTCAATGCATTCAAGCAATTCAAGGCATTTGCAGAGAATCAGACTGAATGATGCATCAAAACTCTGTGAGATGACAAGGGAGGGGAGTACATGAGCAAGGCCATGCTTGAATTCACCACCCAGTGTGGTATTGAGTACTAGCACACTGTTTGAGCACAACCCCAGTCAAATGGTGTTGCAGAACATGCCAATCAAGTCCTGTTAGAGTAAATCACTGCCATGTTAGCAGAATCTGGCCTCACAATGGCATTCTGGGGTGAAGTACTAGGTGCCCTTGTTCATATATGGAATCGATGCCCTACAGCTGCTGTGGACAATGCCACCCCCTTTGAACTGTGGTATGGACACAAGCCAGATGTGTCCCACTTCTAAGTCTGGAGATCAACTGCCTATGTACATATCCAGAAGGACAAGTGCAATGCATTTAAGCCTCACTATGAGAAATGTGTATTCATTGGGTACCCAGATGGATACAAAGGTTGGAAGTTCTATAATTCCACTACAAAGCATACCATCATCTCTAAATGTGCTGATTTCGATGAGTGCACTACAATTTCTTTGCCCACACTCACTCCACCTACTATCCAAGCCCATGCACCTCACTATACAGCACCTGACATCAAGGACACTCCAGAGGATGACACTTTGGAGGCTCCTGGAGTTCTGCATCCTGGAGGGGCACCTGATCCTGTTGGGGACCAGCATTCAGAACCCAACACCCCAATTGCAGCACCTTGACCACTCCCAGATGCTCCTAAGACTCCACCTCCTGCACCTGAGCCTGTGTAGAGTCCTATTGGCATTGGTGTGTGCCTGCCTTGAAGAATCCACCAGTGATCTTGAGAATGGTGGAAACTCAGTCCAGCACAGTTGGTCAACAATGACTTTGATGACTCTGATGATGAAGAAGCAGATATTGCACACTGTTTCACCACCAATACAGCACATCCCAGGTTGTTTAGAGATGCCATGAAGTGAGATGATGCTGTGAAGTGGAGACAAGCTGCTTTGGATGAACTAGCTGCCCATCAGACGAATGGGACATGAACTCTTGTCAATTGACCTAAGGATTGACCAGTAATTGGATCAAAGTGGGTGTTTACCAAGAAGTATCATGCTGATGGCTTCTTTGAGTGCTACAAGGGTCATTTGGTTGCATAGGGCTTCTCTCAGCATCCTGGATTTGAATATCTTGAGGTATTTGCTCCAACAGTATGTCTACCCACTCTATACATCATCCTTGCACTCACAGCTATCCACAACCTCTATCTCTGGTCTGTTGATGTCTCAAATGCACATTTCATTGGCAAAATGGACTATGATGTGTATATGGAGCAACCAAAGGACTTTGAACAAGGAGATTGCAAGGAGACAGTCTATTTGCTCAAGAAAGCACTCTATGGCACCAGACAAGGTGGAATCAGGTGGAATCACAAGATGCACACCACTCTGGAATCCTTGGACTTCAAACAGACATATTCTAATGCTGCTGTCTATATTTTCACTTGAGGTGATGTCCAGATCATTCTGCCTGTCTTTGTGGATGATATGACCTTTGCATCAAAGTCTCTTGATGCAATCAAGCAGGTCATTGCCAATCTTACCAAACACTTCAAGTTGTGCAATCTGGGGCCTACCATAGAGATTCTGGGCATCAAAATTGACCATGATTGACAGAAGTGCTCTCTGATGATCCCACAGCACCAGTACTGTATTGACATGCTGTCCCACTTCAATATGGCTGATTGTAAGCCTGTAACAACCCCCATAAAGCCTGGTCTTTGCCTATTGTGTGATCAGAGCCCCAGGACAGCAGAAGAGTGCAATTTCATGCACTTTGTTGACTATGGGGGTGCAATTGGCTTTTTGCAGTATCTTTCCTGCACCACTCAGCCGGATATGGCATTTGCAGTTGGTCAGCTCACTTCATTCACTTTGGATCCTGGTGTAGCACACTGGAATGTCATCAAACACCTATTTTGCTACATTCAAGGCTTATTGACCTTCAACATCACCTATGCTTCAGATTCCTCAAGTTCTTAGCTATTCTAGACTTACTCTGATGCAAACCATGGTGGTTGCAAGGATTCTGGTTGCTCCACAAGTGCATATGTGGTCAAGATTGGAACTGGCATCGTCTCCTGGATGTCCAGGTGCCAACCAATCATTGCTCTCTCAACCACAGAAGCTGAGTATGTGGCAGCATGCGAAGCAGGCAAAGAAATTGTCTGGATGTGCAAACTGCTGTAGGAGATAGGTTTTGAGTTGAATAGGCCTTCGACACTCCACATGGACAACCAATCAGCAATTCAGATAGCAAAACATCCTGAGTATCATGGTAGGATGAAGCACCTTAATCTGCATTGGTACTGGCTATGAGATATTGTTGATAAAGGCATCATTTCTTCACATTTCATTCCCACTTCTGATATGCCAGCTGATCTTCTTACCAAGGCTTTGCCTTGGGTTAAAGTGCAGCATTTTTGCAGCCTACTTGGACTTGGCCCATTTACCTAGATATTCTTTGTTTCACAGAGATGGACAAGCAGGGGTGTGTATTTGCTTTCTAATTGTGCACTCTGCATATTTTTGGATACTTTGCCATATTTAGATGCTTCAGCTCTTTATGGGACTTTGTGTATGTTTATTCTCACACAGTTTATAGTCAGAGTTCCACAGTGAGCACATTTTTCAGTTTCTCACTGTGGACTCCAGGTATGTCATACTTAGACTCTTCTAATACTAGTTTCTCACTGTGGACTCCAGCTGTGTGATTCCAACTGCTTAACAAAATATTGTATTCAATATTGCTGAATATTATCTCCCTTTCACTTGAAAGTTGTGGAGGTCACTTTCTTTTCGCTCTTTATCATCTTTGTTGTCAATCTGGTTTTGTTAAATTGGATTCTTTCATTTCAGTGCACTTGGCACTCACTTCATCTTGGATTCTATTGTACTAGTGCACTCAGCACTATTTCACATCACTCTCTTATTTTCCATTCCACATTGTTATCCCTGCTCATTCAGAGTTGGGTTATCCAGGCTTGACTACATTCTAATCAATCCAGATTCAATCCAGATTCAACTAGACTCTTATTTGGGGCAAGGTCTGTTGAAGCAAACCCTTTCTTACTGACATTCCTGGATAGCACCCCTTTGGAACAAGCATATACTCACATCCCACATCTTACCACCTAAGTTTATTGTTCTTCAGCATCTCTCATGTTATTTGTTGGGTTGTTACAATGCCCACCAATGATAGATGGATCCTATTCAGCACTGTAGGAAGTAGAATATGTGAGTTTCAATGGCAGATTAATTGCATATTGACTGGAGGTTCAAGAAATACTCATATGAATATCATTTGAAAAAAATCCACTGAAGCAGCATCAACCCACTTTGATCTTCAGAGTATTTTCTTAGTGAATTTCACTAAACCATTGACTCATGTTCATAAGTCAACTCTCTTCATTTCAGCAAGATTTTCTGCTGACTCTAATGACTATATCCACTTAGGTAGATATTCTCCTCCCTTGAATTTCACCTGATCTCTCCATTGATATTCAATGGATAAGTCAGTACAATATAACTATCAAGTTTTTATTATGGTTTTTCTTTTCTTTTCTTCTTTCTCCTAAGGATTTACCATTTCTTCTTGCACTTATGGGCATAATGTCTCACAACTGCCCCTATGACTCATTCTGACTCATTTCCTTATCTCTGACTCATTATGACTTGGATGCTATTCCACTTCTAGGCAGCTCTCTCCTGGAGCTGTATCTTATATTCTCACTCACCCATTTATGGATGCCTTAGCCTTAGTATTAGCAGCACAGCACAGTATGTGCACAGATCCCCATAGTATATAAATGCTCTCTTGTGTACTTTTATTTCTCAGCTAGTTCTACACAATCCAGTGTATTTTCTAGTCCATCCACTAGCCTAAGTGTGAACTTAGGAAAGTGAGACCAGCCTTTATCTCTCAGAGTTATCATACTACTCCAGAGTATATGCTTTAAAACCAGGACTTATGCCACAAGTGTAACAGTTTCTGTTTGATCTCAATATATTCATTTATACTTGACATCACTGGTGATCAGATACATATAATATTATTGTACAGGACTTGGATATTTTGAAGTACAAGGATATCTTGAAGTAAAGGGACAGAGGATAAGAGCTTAGGTGGGAATACCTGCCTGGTAAAGGTAAATAATGGTTATCACCAAGAGTATGACTCTAAGAGAACTCAGGTTGATAGAACAAATCGGAAAATAACTTGTTAGATTAACAGGATGTTGAGAATGTCACTTGACTACACTAATTCATTAGGCTTTGCCAAATAGAAATTGGCTTAGTATGACTGACATTAGGATAAGATCCTAATATGTGACAGACATTCATTCTCTGTGACAAACAGTATGACTGATATGTCATAGTCACTTCTAATGATTATGTGATGCTTCATATGATTAGATTACACTATCCATATTGCTCATGATGATGCAATTATCACACTATAGTACATCATACAGAGTACTTAATGCTATTGGATCTTATCTTTAGATACTGTAGATTCTTCTAGAATATTGTACAGTTAGTCTATAGCAAGACTCACTCTTATCTCTTCATAGAGTTCAAGCTCCTCTCTAACTGATCTCTAGATCAGTATATAAGGAGTGCCTCTCTACCCATCCTGTTAATCTAATGAGTTACCTTCTGATTTGTTCTATCAATCTGAGTTCTCTTAGAGTCTTACTCTTGGTGATAATTATCATTTACCTTTATTAGGTGAGTATTCCCACCTGAGCTCTTATCCTCTATCCCTTCACTTTAAGATACCCTTGTACTTTAAAACAGGATGGACAGAAAGGCCCTTCTTATATACCAATCTAAGGATCAGTCAAAGAGGAGCTCAAACTCTATGAAGAAATAAGAGCAAGCATTGCTATAGGCTAGCTGTATAGTATTCTAGAAGAATCTACAATATTTGTAACAATCCAACAAATAATATGAAGGGCTGTGCCCTTTATGCTAGATGTCAAGCCATTATGTAGATAAGAAGTAGAAATAAATGAAGGGTTGACTCTATCTTGCTTGTCACTCCTTTCTAGGGGAATAAAAAAGAGAACTCGAATAGAGTTCCTTGCTGGCCTTAGCAGCCTTAAGTACTATGGAAAGGATTACATGTGTGTACATACAATCTACAATCTACAGTGTATAAAAGAATAAAGTAATAGAAGTAAAAGAAAAACATAAAGGTGGGTGTTAAAAAGGTGCTACCTATGTGCAGCATCACAATGGAAGTGCATACAGCCCTGATTGTATGGATAGGGGGTAGGAGATAGGGGAAGAAGTATAAAAGCATAGCTACTAGCAGAAATGAGTAGATCATGGGAGATCACTGATAGGAGAAGATCCTGGAAAGATTCAGAGATCATGTAAGGAAAGAGATCACATGCTGTCAGTCACCATCACATAATATAGGGGAATCATATGTAGGAAAGGGATAAGTCCATAAAAAGATTAAAGAAAAGAAACATACAATAAGATAAACATATCAATTTATAATAGTATTTAAAGATAAGACCCAATAGCATTAAGTACTTTGTATGACATGCTATGGTGCAATAATTGCACCATCAAAAGCAACATGAATAGTGTAATCTAATCATGTAAAGCATCATATGATCATCAGAAGTGACTATGATATGTCAGTTATGCATTAGGGTCTTATCCTTGTTGTGATTTGATATATTTTATCTTATCATATGCTTTCTTTTTAATCTTTTATTATGAACTTATTCCTTTCCTTCTTACAATTATCCCTATCAGGCATATGGAGATGACTGACCATGTGTTTGTCCCCTTTTACTTTTATGTGATCTATGGGGGTTCCCTGGGTCTTCCCCTATTGGCAATCTACCCACAATCTCTTCAACTCTGCCAGTAGCTATGTTTTCATTTTATTTTCCCCTATCTCCCACCCCCTATCCATATAATTGAGGCTATATGACTTCCATTGTGATGGCCACATGGTGGCCTCATCTCTTTAATACCTGCCTTATGTTTCTTCCTTTCTTCTATTACTATATCCTTTTATGCTTCATACTATTGTAGATTGGTAGTACATCCATGTAAACATTACTTTAGGACTTAAGGTGTTACAGTTTTTCTTTCTTTCCTTTCTTCTCCTTATGGACTTACCATTTCTCCTTCTACATATGGATATAACATCACACAGTCACCCATGTGACTTATTTTGACTTGTCTTATCTTTGACTCATTGTGACTCAGACACTATTCCACTTCTAAATAGCTCTCTCTTGAAGCTGTGCCTCATGTCCCCACTTACCCATTTATGGACACCTTAGCCTTAGTACTGCTTGCACAGCATGGTCTGTGCACAGGTCTCTACAGTATATAAAGGCCTTCTCCTGTACTTCTATTCCCTAGCTAGTTCTACACAATTCAGCATATTTTCTAGCCCATCCACTTGCCTGAGTGTAAACTTAGAAAGTGAGACCAGCCTCTATCTCTCAGAGTCATTGTACTACTCCAGAGTGTACACTTTGAGACTAGGACTTACACCACAAGCATAACATAAGGTCACTAAGACCACCAAGGAACTCCATTTGAGTTCTCTTGTTTATTTCCCTAAGAAGGAGTGACAAGCAAGATAGAATTGACCCCTCCTTATTCCTACTCTTTCTCTTACTATGGCTTGACAATCAGCTTAGGGGGCTGTGCCTCTTGAGTTGGTTGTTGGGTTGTTATAATCCTAATGTCAGTCATAATGTCAGTCATACTAAGCTAATGTCAATTAGGCAAAGCCTAATGAATTAGTGTAGTCAAGTGACATTCTCAACAATTTCATCATTCTATCAAAGCCAACCCTAAATCTAGGAGCATGATATATAAGCCCTTAGATAGGCACTTTCTTTCTCTAAGTTAGTTCCCCTCTATACCTTTATAAGTACTAGCAATCTCATTTACATTCCCCTTTCTCTTATCTCTCTTAATTCCTTGTAAGCCTTTGCCTGTGCTTTGAACCCTTAAATCATAATGATTGTCTCTTCACTAGAATTCTAACATTGCAACAAATGTTTTGATCATCTTATAAGAGAATCCACAAGATAACTTTCAACCTTCACCCTTGACCTTCATCATTCACCTCTCATTCCCTCAACCCCCAGTGGCTACATTTGCTGCTTATCCAAGTCCAAGTGTAATAGCCCCTAGGTGTTATGGATGTTATATTTTTCCCCTATTTTTTCTGATTCTTATGCACACTTATGCCCCTTTCTTTGACTTAGTTGTTTTTGTTGTGTAGTGTAACAACCCAACAACCAACTCAAGAGGTGCAGCCTCCTAAGCCAATTGCCAAGCCATAGCAAGAGTAAAGAGGTAGTAGATATAAAGAGTAGTTGATTCTATCTTGCTTGCACTCCTTACTAGGGGAAACAACAAGAGAACTTGAATAGAGTTTCTTGTTGGCCCTTGCAGCCTTGAGTACTAATTCTACTGTTTATATGGATATACATATGATCTATGATGTATGATAGCATAAAGGGATAAAGTAAAAAAGAGAAACTAAACATAGGTATCAGGAATTAAAGAGGTGAGGTTGGCATGTGGCATTACAATGGAAGGTCAGTACAGCCCTAATCATACAGATAGGGGGTGGGAGATAGAGGAAGTGAAATGAAAACATAGCTATCAATGGAAATTAAAAGGAATGTGAGTAATCACTGATAGGGAAGATCCAGGGAAGATCTTGGATTACATAAGTAAAAGAGGAACAGATCATGTGGTCAGTCATCTCCATGTGCCCAATAGGGGTAATTGTATTGAAAGAAAGGGGTAAGTCTATAAAAGATTTTTTTTAAAAGTGCATACAATAAGATAACAGATTGAATTGTTGAAGAACAACAAACTTAGGTGGTAAGATGTGGGATGCAACTATATGCTTATTCCAAAGGGGTGCTATTTGGGAATGTCAGTCAGAAAGGGTTTGCTTCAACAGACCTTGCCCCAAATAAGAGTCTAGTTGAATCTGGATTGAATCTGGATTGATTGGAATGAAGTTGAGACTAAATAACCCAATTCTGAATGAGCAGGGATGACAATGCAGAATGAAAAGTGAGAAAGTCAATGTGAAATAGTGCTGAGTGCACTAGTATAATAAATCCAAGACAAAGTGAGTGCCAAGTGCACTGGAATGAAAGAATTCAGCTTGACAAAACTGGATTGACAACAAAGACATCAAAAAGTGAAAAGAAAGTGACCTCCATGACTTTTGAGTGAAAGGAAGATAATATTCAGCAATGCTGAATACAAGATTTTATAGTCCAGGCATTTTCTAGGACTTTGTAGCTATAGGGACCAACTAGATATCAAGAAAACTAAGATGGAAGGACTAAAAAGTTGAAGTGGACAAGAACAGGGAATCATCACAAGATATAATATAACTACATGAGGATGATGTGGACAATTGCAAGGTGATACAAAAAGAAAAGAAAGAATGCAGACTATTGAATTAAAGATAAAGCAGATATGCATCAGATACACACAGATGGATATGGATATGAACAGAATGCAATGATGGAGTCTTGTATGACAATAGAAGACTTGTGAATAGATGGAAAAACACCTTCTACAACTGTAGAGAGCATACAGCTCCTATATCATAACATGCAGTGATTATTTTATTACACAAACACTTCTTTATCTTTTCCCATCATATGACTAAAAGACACATATTCTTGATCTAAGTCTTTGTACAGGTTTTTCTTTCCATGTTCATCTCCATCTTGTGCAAGGCAGTGCTTTTCATTTCCATTCCCTTCTCTTTCATTTCATGGCTATGCTCATTGCCTCTATATCTCCACTATGTTTCCATTATGAGACTGTTTGCCTCACTCCTTTAATTACTGTCCATGACTCACCCTTGCTTTTATGGGTCTAGGGTATGAACTTGTACAATATGTATTGGTAGATCTAGTACAAACATGTACACATGTAGTCAATAGTATAATGACCTCAAAAATCCTTTCCATGTTGACACTAAATGTGGTGTATGAAGCATACCACCACATAGTGTGGAAATCTTGCTTAGCTTTGGTGAGAGTATATATAGTACTCACCCTTGGCTATGAAAGTCCCTCCCTGGGTCATGTGATTCCATTCACACACTGTTGAGATATGTCCATTTTAAAACAGCTATGTCATGGAAAGAGTTTTTGCACTTTTGAACTAATAAAGGTATTTGGATATTATTAGTACTTGTTATATCCTCCTTTTGCTTTAAGCACTGTCTAAACCCTCCTAGGCATGCTCTCAATCAGTTTCTGACACTCCTTAACTGGTATCTTCTCCCACTCCATCTGAACTCTTTCCCATAACTCATGAATCCCATTAGGAGGGTTTCCATGCTCTGCAAGCCTCCTTTTAAGCCATCCCCAGAGATGCTCTATAGAGTTCAAATCAGGAGACTGTGCAGGCCAAACCATAGTCCTAAATTCCTGCTTCTCTAGCCAGTCCTTGACCCTTTTGCAGGTGTGCTTGGGATTATTGTCTTGT
>JBBPNM010000251.1:0-12207 GCA_038090895.1 Boletus bicoloroides
GCTCCATTCAAAGGCAGATAGATGAAAACCTTGCACTCGCCTTGTTCCAACTTGGCATGCCAGAACTCCTAGAAGACATAGATAGATACCTTGGAGAACTATGAGCAATCCCTACCCACACAGACACGCCTTACCCATCACCCTCACCCCTCTCTCCAGATGCAGAGCAAGCCCTCTGCAGGATGGAACTGATGTATGAGATAAGCACAAGAGGGACTCTCGACGGCGAATTCACTAATGCCCCCTTATGCGCTGACCACCCCCATTACCAGGAGACATGCTACCAATGCCACTGTTTAGGACATCTCCAGGCAAACTGCCCATATTACGAATGTCCACACTGCCTCCAGTTCAGCCCAGGTCACTCTCAGTGCAGTTGTCACCGTCATCCACCATCCGCATCCTCCTCCACTTTCTCAGTCGATCCACCCGTCGTCTGCCACTCTGCCTGCTCCCGACACATGATCCCAATCAATGCTCGCCCTCCCAGAGGGAATTGGCATACCCATGTCTGAAACTCTCGCTCATCCTCACCTAATCGGTTCACTCTTGTGGACTCTGACTACGACGATGAAGCATGGGGCCCAGATGGCAACACCAACATCACAGGCTCCCCTTCCTACAGGGACTTCTGACTGGTGCTATTTCTGTCTTATCCTTCTCTGGAGTTTCAGGGTTAGTATGGGGGTAATGTTACGTTTCCCCTTCTCAACATATGCTTTTCTCTTTTCCTCTTGGACTACATTTCCTTTTCATTGATGACTCATCTCGCACTCCTGATCGTCTGCCCTTGTCATACGATTAACCCATCTACCTGGTCATTGAGATTACTCCTCCATAGCTCTATCATTTGATGACTCATTCCCACTTACCATACCTTGTTCTTTTGCATTCCATGACGTTTCATCCGGTTATCATACTAGACATACCGGGATCTGCCCTAAACCAAGGGGATTAGGTATATAAGGCCTCTGGATGAGGACCTTTACTTTAAGCTAGTTCTCCTTCTTACTTGTATCTTACAAGAGTCCTAGCAATCCATTTACCCCTTCTCGCATCCTTGCTCGAACCTTGCAAGTCTCTACCCACACTTTGAGCAGGTAGCTAGTCCTAGAAAACCCCCTTGACCTTGGGTGACTGTTCTGTCACCTCCCTCCGGACACTGCTACAAGTGTCTTGTCCTCATCAGGAAGACCTCCGACTTGGAACACCTCGTTACCTTGACCCCAACCTGGACCAGAAGGCAACACTTGCCATCCTACCTGGATCCAAGCGTAATACCAAGCTGCTGACAGCCCTAAACAAGATGAGCAAAGGAAGAGGAAAACCATCCTTAGAAGGATGATTCTATAAACTTAACAACACCACCATCCCAGACAGCGAGAAAACCTAGGATAAAATGGTAGCCAGCTTCAAAACAACCTTCTACCCCTTTGATATCCAAAACAAAGCAAGAAGGACCATGAATCACCTGGCTCAAAACCTAAGGGATTATGAAGAAGGATTCCAGAAATATGTTGCAGACTTTCAATTGGCCACAGCACAGACAGGAATCAAGGACGAGGAAATCCTCATCGAGGCCTTTGCCACCAGGCTAGACCCCAGTCTGGAACAGATGGTCCTATCAGTCAAAGACATCCCCACCACACTGAACAAATGGATTAGGCAAGCAAGCAAGTTCCATGCTCAGCAAAAATGAATCGCTGCCCTCTGAGGAGGAGGCAGCATCAGGTCTTTTCTTCCCAGGACAATGTGAGATCCTAATGCCATGGACATCGATGCCATCTGGCTCTCCTCCATAGAAAGAGCAGAACATATGAAGCACAACAAATGCTTCATCTGTCACAAAGTCAGGTGCTATACAAAGAATCACCCACAGGACCGACCCTGTAACCAAGGACCACCATGACCACCCAGGAACCCAGCATGGGTAAGAGCAATCACCACCACCCTAGCCATAACCCCAACTCCAAAACCCAAGTTGGAGTTAGCACAGTTTGTAGGATCTCTTGAAAGGAAGGGAACCACCAAGGAAGAAATTTTGCAGGTACTCACTACCTGCTTTGCCAAAGAAGATGAAGAAAAGGTGGAAACAATAGCTACCACTAAAGTTGAGGAAGTCAAGGATTTTTAGACTGGAGGAAAGTATCAACATCTTTGCCTCTGGAAACAATTGCTCCTGTATTCATATCAGATCCTGATGAAAAATCTATTCGCATTCCTATCTCCATCTTTGTGAATGAAGGAGCACAAATTGTTGACACCTTCACCCTGGTCGACAGCAGGGCAACTGGTGATTTCATCGACCCAAACTTAGCCAAGGAAAAAGGATATCAGCTACAGAGACTCTCCCAACCTCTGAAAGCACAAAATGTGGATGGAAGCACTAATCAAGGAGGGATAATTCACCACAAAGTAACCCTCCACCTCTGGATTGCTGAAACAGAGGAAAAGAGAGAGTTCCTAGTTGTCAACTATGATCAGGAAAACCTAATCCTGGGAAACCCTGGCTCCAAGAAACCAACCTCCTCATTGATTGGACTACAGGGGAAGTAACCATCTCTTCCATCCCCAGGACACCTCGACATGACTCTCCGGCTGCCATCACCCAACAATACCTAATCTGTTATCTGGGAATGGACCCTGACCACAAAATCACCCACCTCTGGAAGAAGAGAATAAATAGGTATGCCAAGGAAGCCTACCCAATCAGGAAAACCACGTTGGCAACAGAATTAGCCCAACAAATGGAAAAACCAAAAGCTGAGCTACCTCAATCATATGCCAATTTCATGGATGTTTTCGAAAAGAAGACCATCGATGAACTCCCCCCATCAAGGACCTTCAATCATACCATTGAACTCAATGAAGGATTTTCCCCAAAGGTGGCCAAAGTCTACCCACTCAACCCCAAAGAACAAGAAGCTTGCAGAGTATTTGTTGACAAACACCTCAAATCAGGGAAGATCGTTCGATCCAAATTCCCACAGACATCACCATTCTTCTTTGTATTTAAAAAGGATGGATCTGTAAGGCCATACCAGGACTACCAGTATCTGAACTCTCATACCATCAAAAATGCCTATCTGCTACCGCTTATCTTTGACCTGATTGACAAGCTCAAAGGGTCATCAATCTTCACTAAATTGGACATCTGATGGAGATACAACAATGTCCTCATTAAACCAGATGATAGGTGGAAAGCAGCATTTGTCACCCCCCTCGGGCTATTCGAACCAACAGTAATGTTCTTTGGCCTATGCAACTCCCCCACCACCTTTCAAGCACTGATGAACTACATCTTTGGCGACCTCATAGCAGAAGGATGGCTCATTATCTATATGGATGACATTCTCATCCACTCTAATAACCAAGAACTCCACATAGAATGGATGAGGAAGGTATTGGAACGCCTATGAAAACACAAGCTGTTCCTGAAGCTGGAAAAATGCACCTTCAACAAAGCAGAAGTGGAATACTTAGGCATGATTGTCAAGGAAGGACATGTGGGGATGGATCCAGTCAAACTTGCTGCCATCCAGGAATGGAAACCCCCTAGTTCTATGAAGGGAGTATGATCATTCATTGGGTTCTGTAACTTCTACCGAAAGTTCATTCCCGACTTCTCTACAATTGCCCGACTGACCAAAAAGGGAGCAAAATGGGACTGGACAACAGAATGTGATGTCACATTCAAGACATTGAAAGCGACCTTTACCCAAGGACCTGTCCTGGCTCTCCCAGACACCACTAAACCCTTTACAGTCATGACCAATGCCTCACTAACAGCCACTGGGGTGGTTCTTATGTAGACGGACTTCAATGGAGACTTACACTCCTGTGCCTTCCTCTCCAAAACCCTTTCCACTGCAGAACAAAACTACAACATCTTTGACTGAGAGCTCCTTGCCATGATCCATGCTCTTACTGAATGGAAACACTATCTCTAAGGAACAGGCCACCCTGTAATGGTGGTCACTGACCACAAGAACCTGTCCTATTTTAAGCAACCACACAAACTATCCCAATGACAAGCCCAATGGATGCTCTTTCTACAGGACTTCGATCTTGTCTTCCTAGCTACACCTGGATCACAAATGGGACCTACTAATGCCTTATCCCACAAAAATAAAGTGGACACCTCCAACGACAATCAGGATGTCGTCCTATTACCCCCAACCCTGTTTATCAAAGCCATCAATGTCGCCCTTGCTGATAAAATCACCCTCTCCTCCCCATCCAACCCACTCATCTCTGCTGCACTCCATGCCCTGGATGACGGGAAATCACTCCTTGCCAGAGCATCTAAACATGACTGGCACTATGACGACAGCAAACTCTACTTTAAAAACCGACTATACATCCCTGAAACAGCCCAACAAGACCTGGCAGCATCCATCCATGCCAGCGAGGCCTGTGGACATGGCGGAATATTTCACACCCTCAACTTACTCCAACGGGACTTTTGGTGGCCTGGAATGACCACCTATGTCCGGAAATATGTTGCTGGATGTGCCATTTGCCAAGCAAACAAAGTGAACACCCACCCCACCATCCCAGCCCTCTCACCCCTGACTTCCGATTGCACCTGCCCATTCCAACAGGTCTCTGTGGACCTTATTACTGATCTACCCCCCAGCGGATCTTATGACTCAGTCATGGTTGTAGTAGACCATGGACTAATAAAGGGGATAATTCTCTGCCCTTGCAACAAAACCATTGATGCAGCTGGAGTAGCCAAACTTTTTTTTCTCCATGTGTTCCACCACTATGGCTTACATGACAAGTGCATCTCTGACTGAGGACCTCAATTTGCCTCTGCCTTTGCAAGAGAACTCACCCGCCTCCTGAAATATGACCTTAAACTCTCCTCAGCCTACCACCCACAAACAGATGGAGAAACCAAGAGAGTAAATCAGGAGCTAGAAACCTACCTCCACATCTTCTGTGATGGACACCCTGAAAAATGGGCAGACCTCCTCCCCATGGCAGAATTCTCTCACAACTCTGCCACCCACTCCACCACCAACAAATCGCCATTCTCCTTCATCCTTGGATATGAACCAAGATCATACCCCCCAATCAGGAAAACCTTCATCCCCGCCCTAGAAACACACCTGAAAGAACTAGAAGACTCAAGGAAAGAAGCACTGGCAGCACATGAAAAGGCACAGAGAACCATGAAGGAACAAATCTCCTCCAAGTTCTGCCTGTGGAAATCTGGAGATAAGGTCTGGTTAGAAGGGAGAAACCTGAAACTCTGCTACCCCTCTAAGAAACTTGCCCCCAGAAGAGAAGGACCATTTGAAATCATCCAAGTCATTTCCCCTGTGGCATACAGACTCTGACTTCCACCAACCTGGAAAATACATGATGTCTTCCATGCCTCTCTCCTATCATCCTATAGGGAGACCCCGGAACACGGACCAAACTTCTCCAACCCTCCACCTGATCTGATCAGAGGAGAAGAAGAGTATAAAATCAACAAAATCCTCTCACACCGCAGAACATGAGGACGGAGGCAGTACCTGGTATCTTGGAAAGGATATTCCGCAGCAGAAAATACATGGGAACCAGAAGGGAATCTACAACATGTACAAACTCTGCTGAAAGCTTATAAGCTTCGACATCCCAAAGACTTCCCCTCACCAACCTAAACCTCTAACACCATGTCCATCTCCACTGTACCTATTGGAACTCTCAACTGCCCCCCTGTCTATGCTCACTGACTCCCTCTCACACAAAGGAGAATCCTTTTTGCCTCCCTCCTACAAAACTCTGTTGCCACATTAATAATAGAAAGACACAGAGGGTTCACCAACCCTACCATGATTGAGCTATGTCATCTGTTCCGAATCTACTGCACTATTCATCTCACCCATACCCGCCTCTGCCCAACCGATGTCCCCCTGGTCTACACAGCAGCTATGCAAACTGCCATTGCTGAAGCATGAGCCAGCATCCTAGACCTCCTCCA
This sequence comes from Boletus bicoloroides, assembly GCA_038090895.1. NCBI lineage: Eukaryota > Fungi > Basidiomycota > Agaricomycetes > Boletales > Boletaceae > Boletus > Boletus bicoloroides. The sequence goes on from JBBPNM010000251.1 coordinate 5,978, forward strand.
CAAGAAAGGGTTTGCTGAGATTGTCAATGACCTGCCTAGGATGGCAGTCTCCCCAATTCTCACCCCCCTCCTGCAAGGGATGTCGGGGGTCAATTGCTGCCTCTATTTCAACAATGTAGCAGTCCCCAACCCTCCACTTCGGTCTTCTGCCCCATCCCCCACCATCCTTGTCCTGCCACCTCCCTCTGATAGGGAGGATACCCCCTCCACTGTCGTAGACCCAGGGACCCCACCACTCAGAGCCGTCTCAGTGAGCTCCACCTCTTCTCTCTTGTCTTACCAATCTGTCCCCGTCCGACTTCCCTTGCCACAAGTTGCTGTCCCCTCCAATCCACACCACCTTTGTCGATCCAGGCAAACAATCTTCCAGGGAGGACTCATTTCCCAGAATGCCAGGAGTCTCAACATGCAAGGAGCCAGGATGGTCAGAGTGATCATCGCAGATGCAGAGGCAATGGCTGCCACAGCTAATGCAGCAGGGACCAGGGAAGACACCATCAACGTAGATGCCCCTACACATAACAATCCCACACCCTGTCCTCCAACCCCAGGACCCATCTGTGGTCCCAATCTCCCCTGCTTTCAATGCCGATCTAGGGATCACATCAGAAAAAATTGTCCTGACTACCGCTGCCCTTACTGCAACAGGACAGCCCCTGGCCATAACCAATTGGTTTGCCCAGAATGAGAATGCAGGCTCTGCCAAGAGAAGGGACATATCATCGCCAACTGTCCATTTGACGATGACTGGGATCATAACAATGTCATCGAGAACAAGGGACATGCTAGGGACTGAGTCAGTGACTCAGGGCAATGAAGGGGGTAATGTTATGGTTTTTCTTTCTCTTCTTCCTTCCCCTTATGGACTTATTATTTCACCATCTACATATGAGTATCATGTCACACAGTTGCCCATGTGATTCACTTTAACTCATCTTATCTTTAACTCATTTTATCTCAGATGCTATTCCACTTCTAGACAGTTCTCTCTTAGAGCTGTGCCTCATGTCCCCACCTACCCATTTATGGACACCTCAGCCTTAGTACTGTTTGCATAGCATGGTCTGTGCATGGATTCCTACAGTATATAAAGGCTCTCCTTTGTACTTCTATTCCCTAGCTAGTTCTATGCAATCCAGTGTATTTTCTAGTCCATCCACTTGCCTGAGTGTGAACTTAGGAAGTGAGACCAGCCCTCATCTCTCTGAGTCCTTGCACTACTCCAGAGTGTACACTTCAAGACTAGGACTTACGCCATAAGCATAACATCCTTTGACAACTTGAAATGACTATTCCTATCAAAACCTATCCTCCAACTCCCCAACTTTGCCAAACCATTTGCCATTGCCACTGACACCTCAAAATATGCCTCAGGGGCTATCCTCCTCCAAACTGACTCCAACAGCAAATGGCACCCCTGCTCCTACCTCTCTCAATCAATCATTTCTGTAGAACAAAACTATGACATCTACAATCAGGAACTCCTTGCTATCATCTGAGCCTTGAAGTCTTGGTGACACTATCTCCATGGTTCCTCCTTTCTGGTCTAGGTGTTCGCTGACCACAAGAACTTGACATATTTCTGCCAAGCCCAGAAACTGAACTGACGCCAAGCCAGATGGCTTCTTGACCTGGCTGACTTTGACCTGAAAATTGTCCATGTTCCTGGAAGACTCCTCATTGGACCAGACATACTATCCTGCCATTCTGACCTACATCCAGATGACTTAGACAATTCTGAAACCATCCTCCTCCCTGACTCCCTCTTTGTCAATCTCATTGACACCATCCTCCACTCTTGCATTTCCTCCAGATCCTTTACCAACCCCCTCATACTACAACACCTTCAATCATCCCTAGAACCATCCATTTCCGCCACCTTCCATTTCCACTTATTTGACTGGCAGATCTCTAAAGATGTTCTCACCTACAAGGAACATGTATACATTCCCCCAGATGATTCACTCCAATGGTCCATAGTCCACCATTGCCATGACCATGAAACAGCTGGCCACCTGGGTTACCTTAAGACCCATCAACTCATCACAGCAGAATTCTGGTGGCCTGGTCTTGCCCAATTTGTCCAACACTACATTGAGGGGTGTGCCACCTACCAGCAGAACAAGTTGAACACCCATTCCACCATTCCACCTCTCACTCCCATCCAGCCCCTTGCCTCTAGACCCTTTCAGCAGATTTCCTGTGATCTCATTACTGATCTCCCAGTCTCCTCAGGTTTTGACTCTCTCTTGGTTATGGTTGACCATGGGCTTACAAAGGGGGTAATTCTCTGCCCCACCAAGAAAACAGTCACCACAGAAGGGATCGCCATCCTCTTTTTCTACAAGATCTACCTCTGCTTTGGGCTCTACAACAAGATCATCTTTGATCATGGCCCACAATTTGCCTCTGCCTTTGCCAAAGAACTTGGGAAACTCCTTAACTATGACCTTTCCCTCTCTACCACCTACTACCCTCAATCTAATAGAGAAATAGAACAAGTCAACCAGGAAATTGAAACCTATCTGAGGATCTTCTGTGGATCTAGCCCTGCTTCCTGGGCTGATAAAATTCCCCATGTAGAATTCACACACAACCACCACCCTCACTCCATCACTGTTACAGTTTTTCTTCTCTTTCATCATATTATTCTTATTTTGTTCAACATCTCTCATTACTATTGGAGAGGATTCCGTCCTTCTAACAATAGTTATCTTATTGTCACTGGTCCAACTTCCTTTTTCCTCTCACACCTGTAGTCTTATCTATCTCTTATCTTTCATTAGACTTACTAGCCTTCCACCAATTCTCTCACATTGGTCAGCAGTCACCATTCTTCTCATAACAGTCTGTTTCCTCTATTTCTACCATATTCTTTTACATTCTACTTCTTACTTTATTTGTCTTTCTTCCCTTGGTCCGTGCATGTTGGTCCTGCATATATAAGCTTAAGTAGTTACCCCTTGTACTCTCCATTCTTGATCTGCACAATACAAGTGTATATCTAGTCTCATTCCTCAAATCATAAGTCCCTTGGAAGCCTGTTGCTTCATTCCTCATCTCAATCTCTCTGGAATGATTGCACTGCAGATTAGTCTCTTAGTGAGCATTGCTTGTGGCTGTCTGTCTAGTAAAGAGACTTTCTTTGTATGCTTTGTGTAACAAAAGATCAAGAATCTCCCTTGGTCCCACCTCCCTAGGTGTATGATCTGCCCACCATCACCATGAGTCATTACAGATGATATCACATCCCTAACCCTGAATCCAGCAACAACAAACAAAGCAACATTGAAGTCGACACTGACAACAAAACCCCAACACCACCATCAAAACCCCAACTATCTCCAAAACACCATCATATTCCCAGTAGGCCCAGTGCCCATCACACTTCCAAGACAACCCCCTGCACCACCTCAAATACAACCATCACCACAGCAACCCCAGCCAACCCCTCAGATCATCATGTCAAAATCCACCAAGCTTAAGGTGGCCCTCTCCACCAAATTTTTTGGAAGATCCTCTGATGCCCTCTAATGGATCAAGGCCATGAAGGCCTACTTTGCTCTCAACAGCACACTCTATACCTCTGACAATAACAAAATCATAATCACACTCAATAAGATGAGTGAAGGTTACAGAGCCTCCTTTGCCAAAATGTGGTATGACAAGATGGCCAACACCACCACCCCCAACAACCAGAAGACTTTCAAAAAGTTCTTCAATAACTTTGAAACCATGTTCTACCCATTTGACACCAAAGCCGCCATCCACTTGGATTTATCCAAGCTCATCCAGAAGACCACCTGCCATCCTGATGGAACTGTCAATGACAGATTCCAGAAATACATCACCAACTTCCAGAACCCTGCAAGCAAGGCTGCTGTCACTGACAACATCACACTCATCAACCAGTTTTCCCTTGGCATAGATTAAGGTATTGCCACTATGATCCTTTCCATGACCCCTATCCCCACCACCACCAATGACTGGATTGAGAAAGCAAAGATGTTCCACACACAAAAGATGTGTATCAAAGCCCTTTGAAGTGGTTGTCCCCAATCCACTGCCACCTTCATCTGCCTCCAGAAAGACCCTAATGCAATGGATGTTGACAACATTAACCTGTCTAAACTCACCCCCACTGAACATGCCAAGTGTATCTGAGAAGGCCACTGCTTCTGCTGTAGGAAAGCTGGCCACAATACCACCACATGTTGTACTCCTCATTCTAACAACACTTCATCCTCCATTTCCCATCCCCAGAACATCTGCCATACTGAAACCACTCCTTCACCTCAACAAACCCCTGCTTCCACTCGCTCAAAGCTTGATGAATACGTCAACTCACTCAAGACCTCAGGAAAAAGCGACAATGAAATCTTCTCCACTCTCAAAGTGTGTTATAAAAATTCCCCAAAGAAATCACTTCCATTGCCTTCACCCCAGGAATCCTTAAGGCATGGGATTTTTAAGAAGGAGAGTCACCTCGATGTCTTCTCTCCAAAACTCAAATAATGTACTCGTAGCACCTGTGAACAATAGAACTATGCATCTTCCCATTCAATTGCAAGACATTAAGAAAACCATTGACACTACTGCACTCATTGACTCTGGAGCAACTGGCAATTTCACCAATCCTTGGCTCTTACCCCTCAGAATCTTCAAACTGTCTAAGGTACCTTTGCCCATCACTGCCTATAACATCAATGAAACCCCTAACACCAAAGGAACCATTTGTTGGACCACCATTATTTCCTTCACCTCTGGATCTTTCTCTGACATGGTTAAATTTATGGTCATTCATCTCTTTCATTCCCAGATCATCCTCAGTATGCCCTGGCTTCAGAAATGGAACCCCAAAATCGACTGGAAAACATTCACTATTGATTTTTACCCCAAAGACCTCCCTATTGTTCCTAATCCCCAAGAGGTTGAGTGGACTCTTCATGAGTGCCCTTTCTTGAATGGATTTACAGACAAACAATTGGAAAAATTCACCATATCTACAGAAATCACCCAGGCAGAGAAACCTAAAGAAGTGTCCATCCTTGAATTCTGCATCAACTTTGCTGATGTATTTTCTAAAAAAACCTATGAACAACTTCCCCCTCACCAATCCTTTGACCATATGTTACATGAAGCATACAAAGAGGTCTCTTTACTAGACAGACAATTGTAGGTGATACTCACTAAGAGACTAATGTCTATGATGCAATTGTTTAAGAGGTTGAGACTAGGATAAGGCAACAAGCCTTCAAGGGTTTGGCTTAAGGAATGAAGCAACTGGCTTCCAAGGGATGAGACCAAATATATGCTTGTATTGCATAGATCAAGAATGGGAAATACAAGTGATAAAGGAATACTTTATATACTACAAACCAGTGCACATGGACCAAGAAACAATGGTTAAGAAAGGAAATAGAAAGAAACTAATAGAACTTTGTGGAGATGGGGAATACTAACCGGTGTGAGAGAGCTGGTGGAGAAGAAGATAAGTCCATAGATAAAAGAACTAAAGATGAGATAGGGAAATAGAATTGTGACCAGTGAGAAGGAGAAAGCTATTGTTGGACAAGGAATGGCCTCTCCAATTGTAGCAATAGGAAAAGAAAGAAATAAGGAGTATTTAAGGATAAAGGATAAAAATTGTAACATTACCCCCTTCATACAATCAAACTCCAGGTTTGATAAACAAACCTCTTTCAGGCCAAAGACTAGAGGGTGGAAGATAAGGGTCCACCATAAATAGAAGATGACTGAGATGGGGAAAGATGCTCAAAAGGACAGTCACCCACAAGGTGCCCTGGTATAGAGCAAACTCCACAGTTTTGATGGGGATAACATTGGCTGTAATATCCCCAGTTGTGACAGAAATCGCATTGGAGAATAAGACATTGTTGAGTAGGGTGATCAGGGGTGAAGACATGGCAGTGGGGACAGCAGTATTCCTCACAGTTCTCTCTATAGTGACCATTGCGAAAACATTGGAGGCAAGTGGTATTCATGGTGGTAGGGGAGATACAGATTTGTTTAAGCCGAGGGAGAACCTGTGTAGGGGAGGACAGGATGGTAGTGCTATTGGGAAAATTAATAGTTTAAGTAGTTTCAGTGGGGATAGGAATTGTAGTTTCATATTGGTCATTGTTGTTGTTGGTGGCCACAGCAGTAGAGGTTTCCAAGAGAGGGGGGGAGGAGATTTGAGAAGCGAGTGACAAAGGGGGAATGGGAAT
>JBBPNM010000252.1:0-12185 GCA_038090895.1 Boletus bicoloroides
TGGTTCACACTGATGTGGTTGGACCTATGCCTGTTGAACCTCATTCACAGTCCTGCTATATCCTCCCTTTCATTGATGATTTCTCTGATTATGCCCTTGTTGCATTCATTTGCACCAAGGATGCAGTTCCACAGCATTTCCACAGCATGGTTTCTTGGGCTGAGACTTTTACTGGTCACTCACTCACCTCTGTTTGTTCTGACCAAGGAGGGGAATTTTTGGGTTGGGACCTACAATCATTCTTCTCATCCAGAGGTATCACTCATCAGACCTCCATTCCCCATACTTCTCAACAGAATGGTTGTATAGAGAGATTTAATCATACCCTGCTTGAGAAAGCAGAAGCCATGCAGCAACATGCCTGTTTGCCAAAGTCTTTCTGGCAAGATGTTGTTGAGACATCACTGCATATCTATAATCACCAACCAATGCACTGTCATAATTGGAAAATGCCCATTGAGATATTCAATGGAGACAAACCTGTCATTTCCTACTTTAGGGTATTTGGGACTTATGCTTATGTCTTTATCCCACAAGAGTAATGACATGACAAATTGTCTTCTAAGGCTGTTATGGTTTTTCTTCTCTTTCATCATATCCTTCTTATTTTGTTCAACACTTCTTACTGCTACTGGAGAGGTCACTGTCCTTCTAACAATAGTTATCTCATTGTCACCAGTCCAACTTCCTTTTTCCTCTCACACCTATAGTCTTATCTATCTCTTATCTTTCATCAGACTTACTAGCCTTCTGCCAATTCTCTCATATTGGTCAGCAGTCACCATTTTTCTCATAATGGTCTGTCTTCTCCATTTCCACCATATTCTTTCACATTCTACTTCTTACTCCATTTGTCTTTCTTCCCTTGGTCCATGCGCGCTGGTCCTGCATATATAAGCTTAAGTAGTTACCCCTTATACTCTCCATTCTCAATCTGTGCAATACAAGTGTATATCTAGTCTCATCCCTTGAGCCATAAGTCCTTGGAAGCCTGTTGCTTCATCCCTCATCTCAATCTCTCTGGAATGATTGTACTGCAGATGTCAGTCTCTTAGTGAGCATCACCTGTAGCTATCTGTTTAGTAAGGAGACTTCCTTTGTATGCTTTGCATAACAAAGGCAGAGGAGATGATCTTTATTGGGTATGAACTGAACACCAAGGGCTATTGCTTCTGGTCACAATAACACAGACAAGTTTTTATTTCCACTAATGCTGTATTTGATGAGACTATCTTCTCATATTGTTCCAAAGATCAAGAAGATGGACCTGCCACTATTCCACTTCAAGAAGAACTACCAACAGCATTTGACAACCAACAAGAACCTGAATCTCATACACAGGATCCAGAACCTAATTGAGATATCTACATTCAGTTGCCAATAGGTTTTGATCAAGACCCCAATCAACCAAATCCACCTGATGACAAGTACACATCAGGACAAGCCTCACCAAAACCATGAAATCCAGGAGATCTTAAATCTCCATCTCCACTACATCTGGATGCTACACCACCACCATCCTATTATCCTTCTCCTATGAGACCTTCTACCAAAAGAGATAAACCAGACACTGGACTTTGGAGCTATATTGAAGATCAGCATCAGCATAAATGCTATGAAGTTACTGACTCACTCGAATCTTCACCTAAAGATACTCCAGATGAAGGTTTCCAAGTACCTGCTGCTGTTCAGCCTAATTGGATGCTACCCAGACAATAGTCTGAAGAAACCTTAACAGAATTCCACTCTTGTCCACATCATCACCACCCACTATGAGATGCGTGAAGTACATTCTGTCCTTTTGTTGAACAAAGGAGATCCACTCAAATTGCACAACCCAGAATTTTGCCAGATAATGCATACAGTGATTTACCACCTGTACAAATCAAGAGGAATCTTCAATGAGGAATGGATCCAATTCAGGAGGAGTCATCCTCCATGCAAGCTGAACCTTCACAATCAGCACAAGTACCTACTAATGAGGAAGAGGATCTAGGACAAATGTACAGCTCACAGTGGATCAGACACTACTTCACTATGGTGGTGGAATCAGCTCCTATTCCAATTCCTAAGCAGTATCATGAGATCCTCAAAATGGATAAGAAAGAACAAGAACAATGAAATGATGCCATGAAGGAAGAAATGAAATCCCTTCATAAGAGAAAGGTCTGGGACTTGGTAGACCTATCTAAGGGTTGTCAACCCATCAAAGGGAGATGGATATATGCTGTCAAATCCAATGGATGCAAGAAAGCTCGTTTCATCGCTAAAGGATTCACTCAAGTTTTTGGAATAGATTATGAAAACATTTTCTCACCAGTTGCAAGATTTGAAACCTTGCAATTACTTCTCTTACTAGCAGTGCTTCACAATTGGGAACTTGAAGCACTTGATGTCAAGACTGCATTTCTATTTGGAGAACTGGACAAAGAAATTTATATGGAACAACCAGAGGGTTTTATAGTCAAGGGTCAGGAGAGAAAGGTCTATCAACTAAGAAAGGCCATCTATGGTCTAAAGCAAGTCGCACTGCAATGGAATAAGCAGCTGCACAAAAGTCTCCTAGAAATGGAATTTACTCACTGCACTGCAGATCCAGGAACTTACTACAAAATTACTAGTGATATGATCATTATTCTCCTCATTTATGTTGATGATGCACTTTTTATGGGTAGTAACAAAGCACAACTCCTTGATCACAAGAAGAAGTTCATGAAACAATGGAAATCATGAGATCTTGGTGAAGCCAAAGAATATCTAGGAATGAGGATCACAAGAGATTGCAAAGCTCATACAATTACTCTTGATCAAACCCACTATGTAGAGAAAGTTGCTAAATGCTTTGGTCAAGAGAATTATAAGGAAGTCTCTACCCTATTACCTACCAGATATAGTCCAAGACCAAATGAAGGCAACACCAATCCAACTCTTTGAAGTCACAATCAATTGGTCATTGGATCATTGTTATACATCATGCTAGGAACAAGACCAGATATCACTTATTCAATGATCAAGATGTCGCAGTTCTTTGCTAATCCATCAGAGGAACACCTGCAAAGAGCACTCTACATAGTATGCTATCTATCATCCACCACAGATCTCTGCATATGGTATTTTATGTCAGGAAATCAGAATAGGCTTATTGCTTACTCTGACACTGATTGGACTGGTGATCATGAAACATCTCATTCTACCACTGGCTATGCCATCTTCTTAGCTAACAGCATTGTTTTTGGGCTATCTAGGCAACAGAAGAGAGTTAGACTTTCTTCCACAGAAGTGGAGTATTGTGGTATAACTGAGACTGCAAAGAAGTTACAGTGGATCCACAATGTCTATGAAGAATTGGGATTCAAACTTGATCCTCTACCATTATGCATTGACAACCAAGGCACAATATTCCTTGCTTTGAATCTAGCTCAAGAAGGGTGTATCAAACATGCTCATATACCTAATCACTATATCTGTGAAGCAGTAGAGTTTGGAGAAGTCAAACTTTACTATGTCCCAACTGATCAGCAATATGCTGACATCTTCACAAAGAATCTTGCCAAGCTGAAATTCAAAACTAGAAGGAAGGCACTCCATCTCATCAAGCATTCATAATATGAACAGCAAGGAGGAGTGTTGAGAATCATGGTTTCTATTTCTGATATTCTATTCCTGACCATGATTCTAGACCCAGTCTAGAGCCTGGATTTATTATGCTATTCATATTACTCATGTTCACACACACAACAGTACTATAGATAGAAGACAACTATAATTAGCTGATCTGAGTCACATAGGTAATAACATATTTAGGACACTATATTTAATCCTCTATAGATGACTAGCCTATAGCAGTTATAGCTCTTATTTCTTCATAGAGTTTGAGCTCCTTTTGAACCTTAGATGGTTCAGTATATAAAGACAGCACTACAGCCTGTCCCAATAACAGTTTCACATTTCCTGTTCTATTACTTGCTTGATACTTGAGTTCAATACTCAATCCATCCACTTCTAGCACTTGTTTCACAACTGCTACTCTTGATTATCAACCTACACTCTATAGTTTAGTGAGTCTCCCTCCAGACTCTCATTCTCCCTCCTGCCCCTGCACTGTTGGGATCTTTGCATCTCAATAACTGGAGCCACCTACTTTCAGTGGATCACTCAATGAACTGCTATGTATTTTCAGTGATCTACTGAATGCATAATTTGCATGGATTCAGTGGGAAATTTGACTGAAATTTTTTATGTCCTGTCTGCTATCCACATTAATTTAGTCACCTCTTCCACCATATTAGGACAAGCATTGAGCAAACCCAAGCTCCCAAGCATGTGAATGTTGTTACACCAAACTTTCAATTTAGTGCATCTTGATTTTCTTTTTCCCTAAGTATAAATTTACTCTACATGTAATGCTTATGGGTACATTTTACATTGGGCTTGTGGCCTAATGGGTTAGATGCTATCACCCTGCAGCTCTAACATCATGTGTTTGAACCTCTATGGTGGCATTTGTGATGACATGTTTTTGTTTGGTGGTACAGGACAATCTCCTGTCCTTTGTGTACCTGGTGTCTATTTGTGGGGATGCAGAATAGTACTATCATATATACATTAGAAATTCAAGGCTACTAGACAACATTAACTTCAAGGTAGAAATCAGTTGAATTAAGTGACAAAATCCCATGATTTTCAGAGTGGACCAGTGCTGCTTCAGTGGATTTTGTCCCAGTGATATTCAGATGAGTATTCTTTGAACTCTTGGTCAATATGCAATTAATCTGCCATTGAAATTCATTTATTCTACTAGCCATAGTGATTATATATCAATAGAATGTCTCAGCTTTCTTGCACAATATTCCAGTATATTGCTAATATGTCATCTGGTTGATGTAAAATGATAAAGCTTTATAATCCAGTTGCAATTCTTGTACAAAGAACTTGTTACAATTTGATTGTTATCTTATCATATGGCTTTTCTTTTAATCTTTTTATGGACTTATCCCTCCCTTTTCATACAAACTACCCCTATTAGGCACATGGAGGTAACTAACCACATGTCTGATTCCTTTTACCCTTACATAATCTGGAATCTTCCCTGGATCTCCCCTATCAGTGATCACCCACAATTCTATTAATCTTCATCAATAGCTATGTCTTCATTTCACCTTTCCCTATCTTCCACCCCCTATCTGTACAATTGGGGCTGTACTAATACTTCCATTGTGATGGCCATACACCAGCTTTCAAAGTACAAGGGTACCTCAAAGCAAAGGGACAGAGGAATAAGAGCTCAGGTGGGAATACTCACTTGGTGAAGGTAAATGATGGTTATCATCAAGAGTGGAGCTCTGAGAGATCTCAGGTAGATAGAACAAATCAGAAGATAACTTATTAGATTAGCAGAAAGGGCAGAAAGGCCCTCCTTATATACTGATCTAGAGATCAGTTAGAGAGGAGCTTGAACTCTATGAAGAGATAAGAGCAAGTAATGCTATAGGCTAGACTGTACAATATTCTAGAATAATCTACAGTATCTAAAAATAAAATCCAATAGCATTAAGTACTCTATATGATGTGCTATGGTGCAATAATTGCACCATCATGAGCAACATGGATAGTGTAATCTAATCATGTGAGATATCACATGATCATTTAGCAGTGACTGTGACATATCAGTTATACTGTCTGTTATGACTAATGAATATCTGTCACAGCTAATGAATGTCAGTGATGCATTAGGGTCTTATCCTAATGTCAGTGATGCTAAGCCAATGTCTACTAGGCAAAGCCTAATGAATTAGCATAGTCAAATGACATTCCCAACAGTAGATTCTTCTAGAATATTGTACAGTCTAGCCTATAGCATTACTTGCTCTTATCTCTTTTTAGAGTTCAAGCTCCTCTCTAACTGATCTCTAGATCAGTATATAAGGAGGGCCTTTCTGCCCTTCCTGCTAATCTAATAAGTTATCTTCTGATTTGTTCTATCTACCTGAGATCTCTCAGAGCCCCACTCTTGATGATAACCATCATTTACCTTCACCAGGTGAGTATTCCCACCTGAGCTCTTATTCCTCTGTCCCTTTGCTTTGAGGTACCCTTCTACTTTGAAAGATTATGAGCCCCACTTAGACAAGTGAAGTTTGTCTTTGATATCATGATGCCTCCCACCATCTCACATGGTGAACAATGATTTACACTGTTGCTCCTGAATGCCCTTATGATCTTTCTCTTTATCTATCAGACCATAAACATCAGGCAGTTCATTGTCAGTGATGACAACACTATTGTCATCAATGTTCAGGGTGGTTGCTTGATTTTCTGGAGAACACCTGAGACCTTCTTCATCATGTTTGAGATCAGAATGATATATGACTATCATCATCTCACACTTTGTATTAGATCAGTTTTTCTAACAAATATGAGTAATCAAGCACCACAACTACCCCAAACAAGCCACAGCCCTTGTCATCATGGTTCCACTCCCTATCCTACTCCTGGTCCTAGACCAGAGACTTTACATCATCCCAGAAACTCTTCCCCTTGTTCTATAGTTGATATTCACCTGGTTTCACCCAGAGCCCTTTTGAAATTCCCTGTCCAATTTGCCATGGAGCAATTGAGAGAGGAGAGTGCCACCATCATGATAAGAGAGACATAGTTCAATCTAGCTCTTCAAACTTAAGAGCTCATCAAAATCCTTTTTTTATTTTTTAGCTTCTTAGGTCTCCAAATTCTTCAAGTCTAGGATCATATTTCCAAGTGCCATATAATCTTGAGACTTCTCCTTATTGTTCTCCATCCTCTCTACCTATTCCTGCTCCTTCTTTCATTGATTCCATTGTCCAAAATGTCAAACATTCCATTGCCAGGCCTATTCTCAGACTTGAGACTGCCAGAGGATTATTGTTATGATCTGATATATTTATCTTATTGTATGCTTCATTTTTATTCTTTTATTATAGACTTATCCCTTTTCTTCATATGAATACCCCTATCAGGCATGTGGAGGTGACTGACCACATGTCTGTCTCCTTTTATCCTTATGCAATCTATGGATAATCCCAGGATCTTCCTCTATTGGCAATCACTTATGATCCTTTCATCTCTGCTGGTAGCTATGCTCTTTACCCCTATCTTCCACCCCCTATCCATACAATCAGGGCTGTACTGCTTCTATTGTGATGCCACATGTAGGCAGCACTTCTTTAATATTTGCCTTATGATTCTCTTCTTTAGTTTACCCTTATGCAACCATACTATCATAGATTGATAGTATACATATATATACTTTACTTTAGTACTTAAAGGCTGCAAAGGCCAGCAAGGAACTCTATTCAAGTTCTCTTGTTTATTCCCCTAGAAAGGAGTGACAAGCAAGACAGAATCAACCCTTTATTAGTTCTTCTTCTCTCTCTCGCATATGACTTGGCAATCAGCTTAGGAGGCTGCACCTCTTGAGTTGGTTGTTGAGTTGTTACAATTATCACAATTGTCCAGAGGATCTCATCATTCATGAAATCTGGCCCAACATCCTCATGCTAGGTCCAAAGTATCTTTGTTGTCCAATGCCTCCAAAAGAAGAGATAATCAAGTTCAGGTGGAACACTCCACCTTTCCTTCTTCAGGAACTAACTCCACCACCAGAAATTCACCAACTTGTTGCATCTCACCCCACCTATCCAATCAAACCATCAAGGTTGTTGTAAGACTATCTGGAGTGAGACCGAGACAAGGACAAGGATGATCTGAACTTGTACAAGAGACTGGATCTCATCAGGGAACCTTGGCATGTAGACTCTCTAGTGGGAATTAATCTTTGGATGAATGATTGCCCAGAATATATCTACATTCCTCAAGATAGGTGGCTACCTTACCTAGCAGTGAAGTTCCTGATGCCTTGCAAGCCCATAGCACTCCACCTCCTCAGTATTCACATGGCAGAGGTGGAAGTTCTTCCTCAATGCCACCACCTTATGAGGATTCCCCAACTATACAAATCACTGCAGATGTCAATCCATTATCCTCTTCCAGGTCAGAAGTATCCTTGCCAAGTCACTTCCTTCACCATCCAGAATGCTGAATTTGGAGCCACCTTCACCATCAATGGCTTATGCTATTTCAACAAGATCATCTCTCAATGCTATGAAGGTGCTGGCTGGGCTTTTCCTTCTTTCTCCTATGAATCTACTTGAAGCTTTTGTATCCATGGACAAGGCTTTGAGATCTTTCACCCAGACCTATTTTCTCCTAACTTTGCCAATGTCTTCTTGATGAAGTCATTCATACCCAATGTCAATTGGGGAAAATTCTTTCAAAATGGCAATACTGGAGATGAAGGAGTGGATAATGGCATAATGGACTTAACAAATGGCATGGACATTTGAGATTGCAATCTTCTTATGGATGCTAAATTTCACTTTGAGCTCAAGGACTCAGAGCCTGATATTTACTTTTGATCTTTGGAAATTCAAGCACTGATAAAGGCCACTGTAGGGACATCTTCTGAAGATGATATCTACACATCTCTTGCAGACCCTATCCTCAAACAAAAGAGAGAGGATTTGGAACAAGGCAAAGAGCAATGCAAAATTCACCACCTTGCTTAGTAGTGGCAAGTATTTAGACAAATCTATTCCTCTTTCTTGGCCTATAGCTGGATTTTCCACTCATCCTTATGACAAAGATTTTGATTGTTGAGTTCACTTTTGTACCTTTCTTGATGTTAATGCCTGAAATAATCCAGAGGAGATTGAACTTCCTTACATCTCTTGTATGAAGTTGCTCATTATTCTTGATAAAGGGATTCTTTCAGACATCACTATGCCAAATCCTCATTACTTTCCAACAAGAGCTTTTCATATCTTTGAAGCTTTCTGTTGAGATCCTTTATCTTTGTACTATATTCCTAAACTGTACAAAGAGATCCCTACCAAGAGTGATTGAAAGTCTTATTGGAATAAATAAAAACTGGGTACAAACTCTAACTCTTGGGAAGATAGTGCCATGAATGTGAATACAAGTATGGAGACTGCTGATATTGATCCTTCCTTTTAACCCTGCTCCATCTGATGTCTCTAAAGAAGGAGTTGGACCATCCATGAGACAAGATATGCTGCTTTTAGTGGATTCTCCATTGAAGTGAGACTTGAAAAAAAAAAAGAAGAAGGTATTTTCCATTGGGGGTTTGCTTTTGGACAAAGATCACTTCAATGTTCTTCATCATTATTTTTCTGATCCTCCTATCCCTCATACCTCAACTCCAGAGTTCCATGCTTCTACTCCTCCATCTATTTTTAATGAGACCTACATCCCTGTAGAGCAAGGAACTCATAAGGGTAATTTACCACTGGATCATTGAGACATATACAGGATACAGGAAGTAGAACATGGAGATGTTAATAGCCTTAACATCTTCTTCAATAAAGAGAGCAATGAATACTTTTCCTATTGCATTGGAGCTTTTGTGCCAGAGTGATTCATCTACATCTGCATTTAATCATTTACATTGGATGATTGACAGTGGTTGCACTGACCATTTATCACCCTTTATTGATGACTTTGTTTATCTAGGAGATCAGAAGCAGTTTGCTTTTGTTGCTAATGGAAACAAAGTTTCCATGTATGGTCCTGGCACAATTCTCATCCAACAGATCAATGGAGGGTTTAAACTCCCTACTGTGTCTCTAGAAGAAGTTTGTTATGCACCTGATTCTTTATATTGCTTGTTATCAGTACCATCACTGACACACCATGGCTATCGCTATGAGATTACTAGTTCAGGATCACAGTTTTGGGACAAGAGAGGACATATGGTGATCCAGGCCACTGCCTTGTCATCTGCTAACAATCTGCATTGGGTTCAGTTGGAAAAGAATACTCCTAGGACAGGTATTATAGCCTTTCTTGTGGATGATCATTCTTATCATATTTGGCACCAATTGTTATGGTTTTTCTTTCTTTTCTTCCTTCCCCTTATGGACTTACTATTTCACCATCTATATATGGATATAACATCACACAGTTGCCCATGTAACTCATTTTGACTCGTCTTATCTCTGACTCGTTTTGTCTTGGATGCTATTCCACTTCTAGGCAGCTTTCTCTTGCAGCTGTGCCTCATGTCCCCACTCACCCATTTATGGACACCTTAGGCTTAGTACTGTTTGCATAGCATGGTCTGTGCACAAATCCCTACAGTATATAAAGGCTCTCTTTTGTACTTCCATTTCCCAGCTAGTTCTATGCAGTCCAGTGTATTTTCTAGTCCATCCACTTGCCTGAGTGTGAACTTAGGAAGTGAGACCAGCTCTCATCTCTTTGAGTCATTGCATTACTCCAGAGTGTGCACTTCGAGACTAGGACTTATGCCCCAAGTGTAACACAAGAACTAGCTCATCACTTATCTCCTGCTATCCAGCAGAAGAGAATCACCCACCATATCATCCTCTAGTTGCTTTCATATCTCCACCCCCCGCTGTACTCTTTGCCCTCCATCTGACTCCACCCTGGACAAAACCAACAAAGAAACCACTGGCGGATTCTTTGACAGTGAGGAAACACCAACCTCTATCCAATCTGAACAACCCACCTTCTCTCCTGCACAACCAGACACAAGAAGAAGTAGAAAGACATGCTGCCAAGCTCAACACTGAGGAAGCTGCAGCAAAAGAAGAACAAGACACAGAAAAAGCAGAGGAAGATCCTAACATAGAAATACCTGACGAGGAACCTCTAGACACCAATACAACAGAAATGATGACCCGCCTCTCAGAATTAAAGGTAGGGCTACTAGAGGACTTCTCTGGAAATTCTGAAGACTTGAATAGGTGGATGTTGTCCCTCCAAGCCTACTTTGAAATGAACTCCTCTGTTTACAATGATAAGGCCAAATTGCTGACAGCCTTAAACAAAATGAGTAAAGGAAGGGGAAAGCCATTCTCGGAAGGATGGTTCTATAAACTTAATGATGCCACCATCCCAGACAGCGAGAAAACCTGGGACAAAATGGTAGCCAGTTTCAAAACAACCTTTTACCCCTTTGATATCCAAAACAAGGCAAGAAGAACCATGAATCACCTTGTTCAAAACCTAAGGGATCATGAGGAAGGATTCCAGAAATACGTTGTGGACTTTCAATTGACCGCAGCACAGACAGGAATCAAGGATGAAGAAACCCTCATCAAGGCCTTCACCACCAGGCTAGACCCTAGTCTAGGACAGATGGTCCTATCAGTCAAGGATATCCCCATCATGCTGAATGAATGGATTAGACAGGCAAGCAAGTTCCACACTCAGCAGAAACAAATCACTGCTCTCCAAGGAGGAGGTAGCATCAGGTCTTTCCTTCCCAGAACAACACAAGACCCTAATGCCATGGACATTGACACCATCCGGCTCTTCCCTGTAGAAAGAGTGGAACATATGAAGTACAACAAATGCTTTATCTGTCACAAAGTCGGGTGCCACACAAAGAATCACCCATGGGACCAACCCTGTAATCAGGGACCATCATGTCCACCCAGAAACCCAGCCCAGGTAAGAGTGATCACCACCACCCCAGCTGTAACCCCAACTCCAAAACCTAAATCAGAGTCAGCACAGTTTGTAGGATCCCTTGAAAGGAAGGAGACCACCAAAGAGGAGATCTTGTGGATACTCGCTACCTGCTTTGCCAAAGAAGATGAAGAAAAGGTGGAAACAGTAGCCACCACCAAAATTGAAGAAGTCAAGGATTTTTAGATCAGAGAAAAGTATCAATGTCTTTGCCTCTGGAAATAATTGCTCCTGTATTCATATCAGATCCTGATGAAAAATCTATTCACATTCCTATCTCCATCTTTGCGAATGAAGGAGCACAAATCATTGACACCTTTGCCCTGGTTGACAGTGAGGCAACTGGTGATTTCATCGACTGGGACTTAGCCAAGAAAAAAGGATATCAGCTACAGAGACTCTCCCAACCTCTAAAAGCACATAATGTGGATGGAAGTGCTAATCAAGGAGGGATAATCCACCACAAAGTAACCCTCCATCTCCAAATTGCTGAAACTGAGGAAAAAAGAGAGTTTTTAGTTGTCAACTGTGGTCAGGAAAACCTAATCCTGGGATTACCCTGGCTTTGAGAAACCAACCCCCTCATTGATTGGACCACAGAGGAAGTAACTATCTCTTCCATCCCCAGGACACCT
>JBBPNM010000253.1:0-12165 GCA_038090895.1 Boletus bicoloroides
CTAGATTGTGTAGAACTAGCTAGGGAATAGAAGTACAAAGGGGAGCCTTTATATACTGTAGGAATCCATGCACAGACCATGCTATGCAAACAGTACTAAGGCTGAGGCATCCATAAATGGGTAGGTGGGGACACGAGGCACAGCTCTAAGAGAGACCTGCCTAGAAATGGAGTAGTGTCCAAGATAAGATGAGTCAAAGATAAGACAAGTTAAAGTGAATCACATGGGCAACCGTGTGACATGATACCCATATGTAGATGGTGAAATAATAAGTCTGTAAGGGGAAGAAAGAAGAGAAAGAAAAACCATAACACATCCCCTGTCGGCAATGACCAGCTTACTCAAGCTAAGCCACCATTCCATTTAACCCTCTTGCCCTTTGCCATTGTTGTTGTTGTTATTGTCATTGCTGTTGCTGTTCCTGCCACTGTTCTTGCTGCTGTTCTCAATGCTGATGTTGCTGTTCCCCTCAGCTCATCATGCTCTCCCCATTGTTGATAGCAATATTTGCTCAACATCCCCCATCATCTCCTTGTCATTGCCATTGCTGTCACTGCCCTTGCTATTGATGTTGCTGTTGCTATTGCCACATAATGTGCCCTGTTACTCCCTTGTCATTGTCATTGCCACTGCCATTGCTGTCACCACCTTTGCCCTCATCATTCTCCTCAGCTCTTTATGCCTTTCCTGCCATTGGATGGTATTTAATTTCTTCCTAGCACTATTCATGCACAATGCTCATTGTTCAACCTACTGTTACACTTGGGCCTGGGTAAGGCAGCAAGTACAGCCTTTGGAAGACAAGGGGGTTGGGTTGAAGTTCAAGGCACAAGTCTAGGTTCTTCCTAGATAGTGATGAGACACCTATTGTGATGTCAAGTGGGTTTCAGGTGATGACAGTTGCTGGGATAAGGGGTATATTTACAAGGACAAGCTACCTGCTTGGATTGCAGGTAGAGACTTATAAGACATGATCAGGCACTTAGGAAGGGTTGACTGGTTGTATTACTGGTACCAAGGTACAAGGATAAGAGAGCAGGGACCAAAGGGGACAAAGGATCAAGGAGCCAAAGAAGAACTAGCTTGAAGAGAGGGGTACCCATCTAGGGCTCCCTTATACTATACTCCCAGTGTCTAGGGCCAGCTCATAGTGAAGGATGAAGTAAGCAAAGAGAAAGCAAAATAACACTGTAGAAGAACAATGAAGTAAGCAAGAACAAGTCATCAAGCAATGACATTGGATGGAGAAGTAATTGTGATAACAGAGGATGAGTAATTGTACAATAGTGTTGGACAATTAGTAAAGATGAATGTGTCATCAGTGAAAAGAAATAGTAGTCCAAGGAAATGAATAGCACTAGTGAGGAATCATAACATTACCCCCATGTTATCTAATATCCACCAGCACCTTGTTCTCTAGCATGCTCATCTTATCTCATGTTGCCAACATTCACTGCCCTTGTCCCATATTATCAGTGCCCATTGCTGATCCTGCCACATTCTTTTTCTTGTTTGTCATTTCTTCCATTGCTGTGTTGTCATGTCATGTTGGATGACCCACCAGCACCATGTCTCCCATTGTGCACATCTTATCTTGTCAATGCCCACCTCCTTCAAGCTGACTCACCAACATCATATGTTTTCTCTAGTTCATTCTGTCTCCTCCCTGCTATTCTATACATGCAGGATGCTTACTTTTTGACCCATTTGCAGCACCATTTTCATCATGCCTATCTTCTTCCATATCACCAATGCCCACCACCTTCTTTAGCTCATCCTGCCATGTTTTTTTCATTGTGCATGTCTTGTCTCATGTTGTCAATGCCTGCTGCTCTCCTTGTTTGTCATGTTTCATAATCAGGAATAACTCTGGTATGTATTTATCATTCAACATTACATAGTTTGGAGAATATAAATGCATATCTAGTAAAGGGTTACAGCAGTGGCATTGAAATTCAAGAGTGACTCTGATAGGTCATTATATAAGCTCTTGGAATCAGTGCTCCTGGTATTGGAAGCATTGGCAGTATTGCCACTAGTGATATCCTCAGTGCTTGTGGCACTGGCTATGTCAGTGGTGCTCTGTATAGTACCAGATATGGAACAAGAAGAGAGCTGCCCTTTATGACTTGCATCCACATCCTGTCCCTCAGTATTGATATCTGAGGTGGTAGTGGTAGGAGCTTTAGCTATTGTACTGATACTATTATTGATCTTTTTGTTGCCCTCACTAGCAGTAGGAGGAATTCCAGCCATTGTGCTGGCATTGCCATTGGTCTTGTCATTCCCTTTGCTACCAGTGGCAGGAACCTGAGCTGTGATGCTGGCATTGCCATTGGATGCCTCATCCCTGCTAGAAGCAGCAAAAGCTTCAGCTGTGGTGCTGGTATTGCTGTTAGTCTCATTATCCAAGTCATCTGGGATGACTTCAGGACTGTTGTGCTTCTTGCAATGCAGGCCATCCCTGCTAGAGTTCAGGGTATGCTTTTTGCCTTTATCTGAGCATGTACAACATGAAGGCTCTTTGATAGCTCCACTCTCTAGCTGCTAGTTTCATTCCTCTTGCAGTCTCTTAAATTCATCATCTGACAGCTCCTTCCAGTATGTTAATGTTGAGAATGTCATTTGACTATGCTAATTCATTAGCCTTTGCCTAGTGAACATTGGCCCAGTATCACTGACATTAGGATAAGACTCTAATGCATGACTGACATTCATTAGTTGTGACAGACAGTATAACTGACATATCACAGTCACTGCTAAATGATCATGTGATATCTCACATGATTAGATTACACTATCCATGTTGCTCATGATGATGCAATAATCACACTATAGCACATCATACAGAGTACTTAATGCTATTGGATCTTATCTTTAGATACTGTAGATTCTTCTAGAATATTGTACAGTCTAGCCTATAGCATTACTTGCTCTTATCTCTTCATAGAGTTCAAGCTCCTCTCTAACTGATCTCTAGATCAGTATATAAGGAGGGCCTTTCTACCCTTCCTGTTAATCTAACTAGTTATCTTCTGATTTGTTCTATCTACCTAAGATCTCTCAGAGCCCCACTCTTGATGATAACCATCATTTACTTTCACCAGGTGAGTATCCCCATCTGAGCTCTTATTCCTCTGTCCCTTCACTTCAAGGTATCCTTGTACTTCAAAAGTTAATCCCATCTCCCACTTTCACTGCAAGAGTTCCAGTTGCAATATTGAGCTGGAGACACAGCTCAGGTTTGCAAATGGAATACCCTTGGGCCAATCCTTTATAGCGACCTTGTAATGAGAGACAATATTTCAGAAATAATAAGCCTACTGCATCTTCATGTTTGGATCTCAGGTGATCTCCTCTGGTAAGCAAGTTTTAATATGGATGACAAAGAGTTGTTTGATATACTCATATAGTCTTGAGTTGATGATGCTACAAATAGTGCCTTGAATGTTTGAGATCTATTGTTGATGATTTTGGGCTGTGCCTGGAAGTGGAACATGCATGATTGTATCCATCAGGTAGAAAAAGACCTAGAATATATACCTTTGATTCCCTGTATGGCAAACCCTTCCATTTTACAGTGGCTCAAAAAAGTGTCCCAATATTGAGCCACATTGAAAATATTAGAAAATTGTAGGGGATCAAAAAGGAATCAGGCAAGGCACTTGCAGGATGGATGAAAGTACTTGCCCTTGGCATTCCAAAACTATATTGGTCATGTGACTTGGTTGCCATGGAGGCAAGATACAGGCATTTTAAAATGACATATCATTGGGACACTTATTTGACCCTATATATATCAATCATTATTTCATATATAACATAGGAATTTGACAGCTGTTGATGGTTGCTCTATTATAGAGGTGTGTAATTATGTAGGTGACATAATCCCAAGTGATATAAATACCCTGTGTCACACTCCAATTGATTCACCATCCCATAAAGTCCATTTTTACTCTATAAGAGCCAATATTCTTATTATCTCTGAATATGGCCTGTCTACTTGTCAAATTGTATCCAAGACTGGTCTAGGGAAGTCCACTATGACCAAAGCCATCAAGGAGATCCTTTTAGAAAGGGAGAATATCAAGTTAGGACATCCTTGCAAGCTTTTTTCTATTGACAAAAGAAAAATTGTTTTGAGTGTTACCACTGGAAAGGCTGAGAATGCTGTTCAAGCCAACCATCTCATCAACTCTGCCCTTCCTTTTTCTCTCTTTGCCCAAACTATTCACAATCTTCTCAAGGCTGCATCTTTGAAGGTTATAATAAAGAAAAAGATGTCTTTTTTTCCTACCAAGCACAAAACTGGAATTTAGAGGGCTGGACCAGAGTTATTTGGTCTGATGAGATGAAAATGAACATTATTGGGTCAGATGGAATGATTTATGTGTGGAAGAAGAGAAGTAAGCCTCTGTAGGACAAGACAATCTAAGGGGTAGTGGAGTTTGAAGAAGGTTTCTTGATGGATTGAAGATGTATGGACTGGAATGAAGTGGGGATCCCTGCAGAGGTGGAGTGGAGAATGAATGCTGAGCAGTATGTGTCCATTCTAGAGGATAATCTGCTTTCTAGCATGAAAGATTATGGAATTTTTAAAGAGGATATTATCATTCATTAGAATAATGACTTCAAATACTCATCCAAAAGGGCCTGAAACTGGTTCAAATCTTAGGATTATGGTCCTTGACTGGCCAGAACAGTCACCAGATCTCAACCCTATTGAGCACCTCTGGCAACATTTCAGGAAAAAGCTCAATAGCTATGAAAGACTACCAAAAGATATTTAGGAGCTTTGGGAGAGAATTGAGGCAGAGTGGGGGAAGATAAAGGTTGAGGAGTGTCAGAATCTAATTGAAAGTATGCCTAGAAGACTTAAGGCAATGATACAAGCAGAGGGAGGGCATACAAAGTACTAAAATCTATATTGTAATATAGGGTCAAATAAGTGTTCCAATGACATGTCATTTTAAAATGCCTGTATCTTGCCTCCATGGCAACCAAGTCACATGACCAATGTAGTTTTGGAATGCCAAGGGCAAGTACCTTCATCCATCCTGCAAGTGCCTTGCCTGATTCCTTTTTGATCCCCCACAATTCTCTAATCTTTTCAAAATGATTCAATATTGGGACACTTTGTTGAGCCACTATACTTACAAGATCATGCAAATTGATGTCCATGACTGAACCCATGAAGTCTGCGACATTGTCAGTCGCAAAGGCAACACCTTGAAGGGGAAGATCAGTTGTCCCATGTATAGCATATAAAATTATCTGGACACTAGTACAATGGCTGAGATTCTGAAGCTAGAAGCCAGTTGTTATGGTTGGGCCTAGGTAAGGCAGCAAGCATAGCCTTTGGAAGACAAGGGGACTGGGCCAAAGTTCAAGGTGTGAGTCTAGGTTCTTCCTAGACAGTGACAAGATATTTGTTGCAATGTCAAGTGGATTTCAGGCAATGATGGTCACTGGGACAGGAGGTAGGTTTACAAGGACAAGCTACCTACTTGAAGTACAGATAGAGACTTATAAGATACAATCAAGGACTTTGGAAAGGTTAACCAGTTGTATTACTGGTACAAGATACAAGGACAAGGGAGCAAGGGACTGAAGGGGACAAGAGATCAAGAGCCAAAGAAGAACTAGCTTAAAGAGAAAGATACCTGTCTAAGGTCCCTTTATATACCATACTCCTGGTATCTAGGGCTAGCTCATAATGAAGGATAAAATAAGCAAAAGGGAAGGCAAGAGAACAGTATGGAACCATGGTGAAGTATGCAAGAACAAGTCATCAAGTGATGGCATCAAATGGAGGAGTAATTGTAATGATGGAGAATGAGTAATCATATGATAGTGTTGGATGATTAGTAAAAATGGATGTGTTATCAGTGAAAAAAAATAGTAGTCCAAGGAAAAAGGATAGTGCTAACTAAAGAATTGTAACACCAGTTAGCAAGCAAATAACTAAGATGTGATCCCATACCTCGTTCTTGATAGCCTTGAGTGTATGGGTAACATCATTGACCTTGGATTTCATGGTGAACTGGATGCTGGTGGCTTTCAATGTCCTATGCTCTTCGAATGCTGTAATGAGACCCTCCTTATCCTATGCTGTGAGCTGGTGATACTCATCTTTTGTCTTTCTGACCAAGTCAGGCAATGTGTGCTTGCCACCAGCTGCTGCAATGCCATCGAGAAGATGACAGTGTATTTACTTAGAAAAATAGATACCATTTTCATTGGGCTGGGGTGCCTGATTGTCATGCCACTTCATCCAGCAAAAGTGTTCCAAGCATTGGTCTTATTCTGGTGTGAGGCAAATTTTGAGTGGCTGAGAAGGAGGTTGTTCTGAACACAGCATACACTCCTGTGATTGTTAGACACAATAGACAGTATTGTCTGGTAAATCAATCACCAAGCATTATCTAGATCCTTGTGGAACTGTTCCACTTTCTCATGCTGATTGAGTTTCAACCTCATACAAGCCTTCAAAGTGAGGTCAACCTTGGGATGTGGATGAACCCTGGGCTGAACTGGCTGGCTAGCTGGCCATAGGATAGTAAAAACCTGAGAGACTGGCATTAGGGAGATACAAACAAATTCTTTCAATTGGCATCATGGCTTTTAACTGTTGGAAGACATGAAGGAGGGTTAAAACATGTATATTCAGTGCCAAGACACAAACTTCAAGGTAGATCTATGCAATTATGGAAACAAGAATTAGTACATAAAGCATGCACAATAGGGTTACAACTCCAATAAATTGGACCAAAATACAAAGGATTGACATGATGTTGGTAGAGTGCTCCTATATAGGAGATGATTGGGTTAATTGGAAGCATGTTGTATGAAATAAATTATATCATTTGATTGAGGGATTCCAGATTTCCTTGGAGATCAACTAAGAGTGCCCTGAAAAGGTTGGATGCTTGCTCATATGTTAAATTCCATGATGTGGCTTTTAATGTGACCTTCCAACAGCTGCTATATATGGTCCTGACCAATATATGCAGACATGGAAATAGTCAATCACTGAGATCAAAATGATTGAGTATGGCATTGGAGTTTGCTCCAAGGCTAATCAAGGCAGTGTCCAGGGCCAGTAGGTCAGGTGAAATAACAAGCAGAATCAGTTCTCCAAAAACTCCCTTTGTTGCAAATTGGAAAGTGTCAGCAGAGCAATATTTTCAGGCAGAGTATTGATGGACAGTAGTGGGTGTAATGGAGTTCACAGTCATGTTTGCAGGGTTTTCTTTTGTGATCCCATTGGATGTGAGTGTAGCAGATTTGTGGATGGTAGCAGAAGGTGATGGGCATCACATATCATCTGATGACTCCAGTTTTCATTTGGATCAAGGGAGCTGCATTGGATACATGCAGTGGAAGTATTCTGAAAGGAGAGAAGGTGGTTCAGGCCCTTGGGACTAATGGGCTTTGCAATTGCTGTAAAAACATTAGTTAACTCCTAGAATGTGCACATGTAGACTTATGACATAATTTGGGGGCTTTGATGGATTTGATTTTGTAGCATTTCATAAAGTGCTGCAGATGAGGGAGAGCAAATTCCTGGACAAATCCTTGAATGATCATGGCCATGTTGCCATTGACATGCTTGTTTCAAATGAGTTCACAAGGGGTGATGTAAGCATCAACTGTAAGTCTTCCAGCAGAATTGGATGGCAGCACTGAGCCTGGACATCTGATGAGGAGCAATATTCCACTGTTGAGACAGTTGTGAGTGGTAATCTAGTAGAGGGTAAACTCCAATACAAAAAGTCCATGATTTGACTTACTGCATCATAAACATCACAGAGTGAGGCTTCAATAAGCTCAGATCTCCTGGTCACCCTGACCACAGGATCCTTGGAGGGATTGAAGGCTATATATGTCAGATGAAAACCACCAGACAACTTGGTATTGTAGTGGTTGCCATCTTTGTATTGAACTTTGTATATGGAGTTCACCCCCATAATACTCAGTATATAGCTGTATGAGAATATATTACTATAATAGGTATATTGTAGTTGTATATAACATTTGAACTCAATATCTGAGTTCTAATAGACACTTGTTCTATAATACTACCATCAACCACAACTAACTGTTTCTCCCAAGGAACTCCCTATTAGCATGTAAGTAATCCTCTACATTGGATTGTATGTTCAACAGGTTATAAGCCCTGGTAAGCACAAATGAAGTGCCTGTAATGGACTGCACTGGACACTGCTAACCAAGAAGTTTCATATGGGAAAATGATAAATGTCATATGCTGCTATAAGCACATTGACGGTAGTAAATGTACATGATGGTGCATTAACTTGGTGCCTGAAATGTTGCATGAACTTATGTCTCAAATTGTAGTGTGCCTGTCATGGGCAGCCATTCTCTATGGGGAGACTATGTTGCTCTGTACTAATGTTCCTTGTACTCTAGACTTAAAGATGTCTTCTTCTATCATCACATCCATCCCCATTCTTACTGGCACCAACTGGTCTAACTGGTGGCCCAAGATGGAGTCTGCCATTATGGCAATGGGAGGAATGTGGATCAAAGAGGTATCTTGCCCCACTTTTGGCTCAACTTCAACATCAGAGGAGATTCAATTATACATCAAGTGGACTGAGGCCAATATGAAGATTCTTGGCACCATTTATCAAACCCTTTCACCTGCAATCTTGCATCAGTACCAGAGGGTACATATGGCTAGCAATCTTATCAAGCAGCTAAAGGATGCATATGGCACCCAAGGTCTCCCATAGATCTTTGTAGATTTCAAGGCAATGATGGACACTCCAATTCCAGCCAATGGACACCCAGGACCAGCTTTTGTGCATTTCCAAACTCTTTTCACCAAATTGAATCAGGCACAGTATGCCATCCCAGACAACATCCAGGCCATGATCATCCTCTCCCACCTGCCTACCACCATATCTGTCATCATGCAGTTACTTGTGCAAACCAAGGATGCATTGGAGAATATCATCACCCCAACTTTAGATCAAATCATTGTAGCTGCCACCCTTAACTGGAACAGCATGCCCATATAGGCACAGCTTTATCATTGAAAGGAAAATCTGGTGAATCTGCCAATAAGAATAGTGCAGTAAAGCACAAGGGGACTGACCCCTCCTTCCAAAAAAACAGAATCCTGCAGTGCCTTCAGGGCAGCAACAGGATAGTGCTAAGGAGGAGAACAAGGATTGTGGCAAGCAAAGTGGTAAGAAACAGAAGAAGAAGAGGAAGAAGAAGCACCTCAACTTTGTTGAGTCAAAAGACTCTGAGTCTGAGGGTGCCACCTTTTACTTTGTATATACCACCTCTGTCCCATCCATGGTTGACCTACAAGTTGCTATGCACCAGTCAGTGCAACTCTACCAAAGGTCTGTCAGTTTGCCTATGTTCTCCCAAACACAGGAAGCATTTACTTTTGCCCATCACTTGAGCATCAAACCATTCATGGAATTGATATGTTCCCTTGACACTACTTTGCTGCTTCTTCAGTGGCTTGATTTTTCTTCTCCACTTGTGTCCCTCCCTGCCTCCTCTTCTTCCACTCCTCCTGCTTCTATCTCTTTGCTGCTGGTCTCTTGCATCAAGACCATTCCAGAAGACAATGAACCCATTGTCTATAATTATGCCTTTTCAATGGAGGATTTTGACTTGCCCCCTCTCTCAAAGAGGTCTTGGAAATGGGTTTCCAAGGTAACATCCTCTTGGGATGAGGAGAACAAGGTTGATGTATATGGGTCTGACAAGGACATGGCTGATTTCTATGATCAGTACATGAAGGATCCAAAGTATATGGCTTTTCCCATGATTGCTGCCTCATCATCCTCACTACCACTCCCCACACACACATATGTAGCACTGAGTAGAGTAGACCAGGTATATACATATGTATCTGATAGTAATACTACAATGGACATTTCTTATGCACATTCATTGAGAAATAAGTGTAACCACTGTAACCCCAAACCCCAATGGATTCTTGACTCTGGTGCTTCAATGCACTTCTCCCCCAAAAGGGATGATTTTGTGGAATACATCACATTTCCTAAGAAGGATCACATTCTAGTCCATACTACCACTGGTAACATTCATGTTATTGGCATTGGCAAGTGCATTGTCCCCTGGAGAGACTCCAATGAATCTCTTCAGCATCTGACACTTGTTGGCATGGGACATATCCCTAACTCAGGGGTACATCTAGTATCTATGGGCCAACTACTGGCTTCTGGCACTACAGTACAAGGCAACAGAAGCTCTATTCATATGCTATATGGAGATGGCACACTACTAGCACCTTTCACTCCATTGCCTTGCTTTAGGCATAATATATACATATACATTGGAAGTAGCATTACCTCAGCATAAAAGCCCATATGATCACTTATGACATTATGCACAAGTGACTTGGACACCCTTCTAAGGATGTTCTAAAACATGTGTGAGATCACACATGCAATTTTCCATCTTCTATTGAGTTTCCAAAGGAGGACACTATTTGTTCAGGCTGCATAAAAGATAAAATGCCAGCTCATGCTTATCACCCAGATTATTATTGTGCAAGTAAGCCATTTGAACTTATACATTTGGATATTAAGTCCTTCCCCATACTTTCTTATCATAAATATTGGTACATCATCACCTTTTTTGATGATTTCACATCCTATGGGTGGAGTGCCATGTTGCACACCAAGAGTGCTGCATTACAGGCTGCTAAACACTTTCTATCTATAGTTAGCACCCAATATGATGCTAAAGTCAAAGGATGGATGTCTGATGCAGGGGGAGAGTACAGATCCAAAGCTTTTGATAAGCTTCTTGCTGACAATGGGATAACCACATATCAGAGTGCCCCATATATGCCCCAGCAGAATGGTCACACAGAGTGCTTTATGCAAACCATTATAGACAAGTCAAAATCAATGTGTTTACAAGCATGCATCCCAGAATCTTATTGGGAATTTTCCTGGGCCCATGCTGTTCATATATACAACAGGACACTATTATAGCACCATGATTGATGAACACCTTATGAAAAGCTTAACCAACAATCTCCTGATATCAGGCATCTTTGTGTCCTTGGCTCTGGAGCATATGTACATCTACCAGCAGATGTCTGTGCCAACAAGATGGCTCCCAAATTGGAGATTATGGTGTACCTGGGTATTGCACCTGATAATAACAAGAACTTCTTGTTCATGCATCGTTCCAACAACATTAAATTTATTTCTTTGCAAGCACTCTTTGATGAGCAGCTATTTCCTTTCTGTGACAAACCTATGCACATGCATAATAAAGCTCCTACTATCAAGGATGACAAGGTTGATCTCAATATCCCCACACTCAATGGCCATGATGATGACTTACCACCCACTGCTACACCACCTTTTAATCCACTTCAACCATCTTATCCATGCATGCCTGAATATGCTGCTCATCCCCTCTCACCCCCCAGAAGGCCACACAAGGCTGCTCCTGAGCACTGCCTGCCTGTAGGGATCCCTGCTATACCCTCAGCACCTGCTTGCCACTCTGGGCACATGTTACGCTTGGGTCCAGGTAGGACGGCAAGTGTTGCCTTCTGGTCCTGGTTGGGGTCTGGGTAACAAGGTGTTCCAAGTCGGAGGTCTTCTTGACGGGGACAGGACACTTGTAGCAGCGTCCAGGGGGGTCCTTGGTGACAGAATGATCACCCAAGGTCAAGGGGGTTTCTAGGACAAGCTACCTGCTCAAAGTGCAGGTAGAGACTTGCAAGGTTTGAGCAAGGATGCAAGAAGGGGCAAATGGATTGCTAGGACTCTTGTAAGATATAAGTAAGAAGGAGAACTAGCTTAAGGTAAGGGTCCTCATCCAGAGGCCTTATATACTGAATCCTCTTGGTTTAGGGCAGGTTTCGGTATGTCTAATATGGTAACCAGGCAGAATGTCATGAAAAGTGAAAGAACAAAGTATGGTAAGCAGGAACAAGTCATCAAATGATAGGCTTGTCGGAAGGCTATGGAGGTGTAATCTTGATGACTAGGTGGGTGAGTTAATCGTATGACAAGGGCAAACGATTGGGAATGTGAGGTGAGTCATCAATGAAAAGAAAATGTAGTCCAAGAGGAAAAGAGAAAAGTGTATGTTGAGAAGGGGAAATGTAACAGCACAAATGCTGTG